>PVIJ01001962.1:70662-177156 GCA_004024925.1 Scalopus aquaticus
CACACCTGAGAGGATGGCACACATTAAAAATACAGGCAACAACAAATGCTGGAAAGGATGTGGAGAAAAAGGAACTCTTCTACACTGCTGGTGGGAATGTGAACTGGTCCAACCACTATGGAAAGCTGTATGGCGATTCCTCAAACTGCTAAACATGGAGCTTCCATACGACCCAGCAATACCACTTTTGGGAATTTACTCAAAGGACACAAAAACACTAATCCAAAAGGATACATGCACGCATATGTTCATTGTGGCACTATTCACAATAGCAAAGGTATGGAAGCAACCCAGATGTCCAAAAATAGATGATTGGATCAAGAAGTTGTGGTACATATACACAATGGAATACTATTCAGCATTCAAAGAAGATAAACACATGCAATTTGCAGTGCCATGGATGGAATTAGAGGGAATCATACTCAGTGAAATAAGCCAGAAAAAAAGAGAAAAATATCGAATGGTTTCACTTATAACAGGACTATAGGGAAACCAAATAGGAGAGAGACACTCAGCGGGAGGGGGGCGAGGGGAGGATAAGGGCACAAAATGGAATAGAAAACAACACAAGGGACCAGGAAGATGGATCACGGGTGAATTGGTGGTGGGCTACCCAAGGGGAATACAAAATGTAAAAGACATAAATAACAATAAAAAAATTTAAAAAAAATAAATTGCTCCTACAGAGCAACACAGTCAAAACTATTATCAAATGTTTGTCAGATAACCTTTACAATTTTCTACAGATGGGAAGGTGGAGTAACTCAGTTCACATGGTTTGCAGTACTGTCTCCAGTTCACAAGATGTCTTTTGACTTTCACTGCCTCAGTGGTTGGTATAGTATGATAGCATATGAAGGTTGTGATTTTATACCTTTAAACCATATACAGTGTTGTAAACTAATGTTATCTAAAAATAAAAAGACATCAATGTTTATAATCTAATTTAGTTTAACACTTGTTTTTATATTCTCATAACCTTAAATAGTATATGGAAATAATAATTGATCTTTCTCATAAACCTACCATAGGAAATTTAGCAAACTCAAAATTAGACTTTCCATAAAAGAAATTATACCCAGGTTTTACATAAAATATGCTCGCTGTGATAGATTGTAAAACTGACCAGATCTTCTTAAACTCCTTTATACATCCTGCCTTTTGTAATGTGATCTTTCCCATAAACCTAGCACAGGAAATTTAGTAAACTCTAAATGATTAGACTTTCCATAAAAAATATACTTCTATGTTCCATGAAAAATAAAATACGCTTGCTGTGATAAATTTTAAAACTGGGTGGAAATTCCTCTACCTCTTTATGTATCCTGCCTTTTGTACTATCATATTGCAGCCCTGTGCATCAAGAGGTGGAATCCCTTTTCCCCACCTCTTGAATCTGGACTTGGTCATATGACTTGCCTTCAGCAAAGAAATACAAAAGCTGACATAAGCTGAGAATGGAAAAACATTGCACATTGGAACCTGCTGCTCTTAGAAGATATACAGAGACTGAATGAGTCCATGTTAATGTACTGACTGACGAGACATGTGGCAAAGAAACCCCCATATCACGGAATGGCATCAAGCCTACTGTCCGATGTATGAATTAGATGATCTGAAAACATCCAGTATTGGCTAGTTGCCCAAAGAAACACTAGCCAGGTAAACCATAGAATTATAAATGATAATAAATGCTTATGGTTTAAGGCAAATTCTATTTAACCCAGGAAATTTATTGGTACCTGAAAATATTGGTACCTGAAAGAGGGGTGCTGCTATAACAAACCCCTAAAGTATTTAATACTGACTTTGATTTAGGCTGCTGATGGAGGCTGAGAAACAATGAGGCAACTGTTAGTAAAGGTTTAAAAATGGTGAACTAGGGTATGTCATGTGGAATTTGGCAAATTTTTTTAAAAGATTTATTTATTCATACAAGAACTGGGGTGTAGGCCAGAGGTGGGGGTTGGTGAGAGGACTCATCAGAGACAGAGTGGGGAGCAGAACAGGCGGATTGACTGAAATACACTGCTGAGGGGGGCAGCGGGAGAGGCACGAGAGGTCTGCTGAGCCATGTGGGAAGCTCCCTGACGAGGGATCAAACTCATGCTGCAGTGGCTGCTCATAGCTTCATAGTGCTGAGACTTCGCCCCTTGTGCCACCAGTGAGGCCCAAATTTGGCAAAACTTTTATCTGCAGCAACTTAGGAGGTAGAAAATGTACCTAAAGACCCTGTGTATATATCTAAGGAGATTTCAGGGTGCTGAAAGTTTCAATTGACTTCTTTTAGCTGAATATATGGTAAGATAGGGAAAGAGAGGGCTAAAAAAAAATAACTGCTTTCTTTGCAAGATTTTAGAAGAAACAAAAATCTTTCAGGACCTGCTGATTAAACACTAAAATTGTTTTAAATCTCGAGTCCCTCGAGCTGGTAAAAATTTGCAATGACCTGGAAAAGATTTTTGCACACAATATATCTGATAAAGGACTGATAACAAAAATTTACAAGGAACTCACACAACTCAACAAAAACAAAGCCAATAAACCAGTCAAAAAATGGGCAGAAGAGCTCAAAAGACACTTCTCCAAAGAAGAAAAGCAAATGGCCAACAGATACATGAAAAAATGCTCAACATAACTTATAATCAAGGAAATGCAAATCAAAACCCCTATGAGATACCACCTCATACCTGAGAGGATGGCACACATTAAAAATACAGGCAACAACAAATGTTGGAAAGGATGTGGAGAAAAAGGAACTCTTCTACACTGCTGGTGGGAATGTGAACTGGTCCAGCCACTATGGAAAGCTGTATGGCGATTCCTCAAGCTGTTAAACATGGAGCTCCCATACGACCCAGCAATACCACTTTTGGGAATTTACCCAAAGGACACAAAAACACTAATCTGAAAGGATACATGCACACATATGTTCATTGCGCCACTGTTCACAATAGCAAAGGTATGGAAGCAACCCAGATGTCCAAAAATAGATGATTGGATCAAGAAGATGTGGTACATATACACAATGGAGTACTATTCAGCATGGAAAGAAGATAAACACATGCAATTTGCAGTGCCATGGATGGAATTAGAGGGAGTCATACTCAGTGAAATAAGCCGGAAAGAAAAAGAAAAATATCGAATGGTTTCACTTATAACAGGAGTATAGGGAGGCCGGGTGGGAGAGAGACACTCAGCGGTGGGTGGGGAGGGGAGGGAGGGGAGGATAAGGGCACAAAATGGAAGAGAGGAGAATACAGGGGACCATGGAGATGGATCACGGGTGAATTGGTGGTGGGCTGCCCAAGGGGAATACAAAATGTAAAAGACATAAATAACAATAAAAAAAAAAGAAAAAAAAATTGCAATGACCTTAGTGTAAAGATAAACTTAGGGACCCTTTGTAATAACCTTAGCAGCACAAATATACTCCTATTAATTCTAAGAGCATTTTTTTTTTCTCCACTGCAGCCTGCCACATCTAAAGAAAGACCCGTATTGAAAAGAACTGGACATGAATTTTAGAGGAATATCAAATTTTAGGGGTAACATAGAGTAATGTGAGTCAGATTCATAGGTGGTCAATGAAGTTTTTAAGACCATTATACTAAGAGCAGAACTGCCAGCTTGAACTGGAAGAGATTGCAATAGTTCAAAGGTGTTTAAGCTGCTAACTATGGCCAGCAATCAGAATGTGATTCTTGACCATTTCTTATATTAAAGAGATGACTTACCTGTCAGCGGAGTCTAGAGACTCAGAGCACAGTGGAGAAGCAAACCACTTTCAGAGAGCAGAAATGGACCCACCCTCATCAGGGCACATTCTCAGACCCAGTATAAGGGACCATTTTAACATGTGCCTGGGTGGAATTCAGAATTGATGCGGATCAATCACTGTTCTGTATTCCCATTCTTCTTTTTGATTAGAAATATCTATTGCCATTACCTTACTCCCATCTTGACCTTTTATCTTAGGTTGGTTTGAACAGATAATTTATGTTTTAGTTCACAGATGTCTGGATGAAGAGCAACCAGCAAGCCACATACACATCTAGACAAGCACATCAGGAGAACCTGGCCTTTAGTGGATGTCCCAAATAGCAGAGTCGAATGAGATTTTCGTCATCTGGGAAGGGTGAGTATATTTCACATACAGGAAGAAGAGCTAGTGGCCAGAGGTAGTTTGTCATAGATGGCAATATCCTGGACACAGCACAGTGGGAATGAATGTCATTCAGTTCCTGAGGGTTGCCTCAGGTAAAGGATAGTCATTTGTCTTCACTTCTCTAATAAACAAACTGTATTCACACTGGAGTCCAAATATGCACCCACACAGAAACAATGGCTAGTCAGCATATCACTCATAAAACTTTTTCCAAATTAATTATAATTACATATGCAAAATATGTTTGTGGGTTTGTAATAATATGATGATGAAAATAGTTTTTGAGGACAGTGAGATTACCGACGTGAACTCAGTGATAATATGATTTAACACCTTTCTGCTTTAGATGAGACTGTTTAGCCCAAGGTAAAATATCTGAATGATGATTAGGAATGAGGCCTGCAATGTGCCCCCATCTATGATCCTCTGTTTCAGTTGCTCATAACGTGTTATCTGGTGACCTGGGAGGTCTTTGCTGTGAGCCACAAGGTCAAAACTCTGTTCATAGTAATACCAACAATATATTAAGAGTTATCTTTGTTCACTCTGATTTTCTCATGTGTTTAAAATGGTCTTCTAGAGGCTACATTGTTTATAACCTCACAACAGATTGAAGGCAAAAGCAGTCAGATAATTAAGCCATCCAATAAAGAGATCTATAAAATTGTAAAACAATGCCACTCTTCTCAGTATTTTGTGAAAAATGGCTCACTTTTCATAAAAAACATTTTAGCATATAATCTCAACTTTTATTTCGACAAGACATTTCAACATTTTGTAAGTTTTAATTTTTAATATGGTAAGTATCAGTAGGTATAATTCACACAAATGTATTTCAGAGTCCTCCATAATCTGTAATAATTTAAAGGGACCTTAAGGTCAAATGCTTGACAACTGCTGAGTTAAGAATATTTACTTAACATGTTTTTAACTCTGTGCCTACTGAGAAAATAGGATTAATTTAATAAGTATTGCATTTCATTGGTTCAGACCTTTATGTATTCCAAAATTTTTTTGCCTCATTTTTTTGTATCTCTGACCAAAAAAAGGTCCTCATCTTGAAGGGAAATTTATCTTCTATCTACAAACCCCATATTTCACTGTTTAATCATCCTTTCAAAGGATTAAATTAAATCTTACATAAGTGTGTTCTTTTCTTATTTTCCTACACAATATTTTAGCACAGGAAGCAATTTTATAATCTAACTTAAATTACTTCTCATCTTTATTACTAATGTAAATCATATTTCTGGAAGTTAAAGAAGCATATTGTTTCAGGAAAATTAGATGCTTTCCCTTGACATTATGGCACGCTTAAAATATATGCTAATATTGCAATGAGAATCATTATTGAGTTTCTCTATACCGTGCTGAAAGGAAAAACCATTAAAACTGCTTTAGAGTATCAATAATTCATGAGGGAAAAGTCTATCCCTGCTAGACTATGTCTTAAAAAATCCTAGTGAGACAAGAGGGAGCCTTCGGAATCTTTCCCTGGAGAGAAGCCCTTCTCTCCACTTTGTGAAGGAGTTCGGTTCAAGATGCCCTTGCCTTTCTAAACTAGCTCTATATCTTCCTATTCTTAATCTTCTTCCTTAGCAACTTCAAAGTAGAAATGAGATTTTCACAGAAGCCACTTGTACAGGTACATCAGTAAGTAAATAAATACCTGGGGAATACTTTCTGCATCCTTTTGATTAACAGCGTAGCCTCCATTTGCGATGTGGGGCGTCCATGCTGAAAGAACCAGAAGACAGCCATTATACACTCTGCATCCCCACCTATTTCTTAGATATTCATCCCTCCAGCTCTGTTTCTTAAATCTCTCACTTGCTTGAAACCTGGGGTTTCCTAAACGATTTCCAGGCCTGCTGCCATATCCAATTTTTAATAGGAATCTGCAAAGTGAACTATAATTTGAAAATACGTAATCAAGGACACTGTGGGATTCTCTGCTTTAGGCGATATGTTCTGTCAGGTAAAAGAAAACTCTGGCCAACATCAGGCCCAGATTCTTTCACCAGCTGTGTCCCTGACTTGTCCTTTCATTTCTATCAAGTCACCCTCGCCGCCATTGTCAGTCTGTTTTGCTCATGGAATTCATAGAAATCCTGGCCTGTGTGACTCCCTAGCAATGATCACATGAGGATTAATGAGATAAAGACTGCGTAGAACTGTTTCGTCCCCTTGGGGAAAGACACTCCGAAAATAAAGGTATGAGAGAAAATCTCTGCATGTGGCTTTCAAGAACTCGGATTCCCAAGTTTCATCTTGTATGCATTTTGTGGTAATTAGATCATTGCTGCTTATTTTTTCCTTTAATGAAAGCAATACTCCTCCCAACCTCGAATTCTTCTTTTGAGATAAAATAAGGAAAGAAAAATTGCTTTTGTTTCTTTCAGATAGGGTATATTTTCTGAGTATAAACATTTTGCATTGTAGCAAGAGGTGGCAGCTTAGCCATCAAATACATTCACATCTGCTAACTGGACCTCAGTTCTATATACCCAGTTATATATTGTTTAATTGCCCATTTCTGCCAGTAGCATAAATATATTATACATCTGATATTGCTTTGCTCTAGTATATGTTTGACAGACATACAATATCGACAGACTGCTTTCAACGAATTCTTGAGCTGTAAATTAAAAAAAGCAAAAACAAAAACATGGTCCTGTCTATGCATTTTAACAGAAATAAACCCCTCAAGGTTTCTGTTGAAAATCATACCCACAGGCATAGACTGAGGGGCATGCCCACTATGATTTCACCTTCACATACTTCAAAAGAATATATGCGTGTTGGTGTTTGGGGAATGGATGATATAGGGAAAGGGGGTTAGAAGAAAATTCTCTGTGAATATAAAACATTCCCTTTATATTCATTCACATCTAAATATCAGATCAATGCTTTCATATGATTCTTCAGTTTATTTCATCATCTTAGTTGATACTGTCCAACCCCTAAATATGATAGAAACTCTTTCTCTCATGCATCAGTGTCGCAAAATAAATGGATACATTGCTCTTAACGCTACATTAATACTAATGAAATCTTTTGAAGAAGTTGCAAAGTATTAAAAAGTGTGATTTAGCATGAAAATTCCTTCCAAATAAATAACCAAAATGCCTCTGTAATGGTCTGTGATGAGGGAAACTGCTGACTGTGTGGCATTGACAGGAAGGATTCTAACTGCTTCTTCTGAGTTGGGGAGATAATTGCTTCAATAGAGTTCAGAAACTTGCAAGTGCAATTCATCTAGGAAAAAAAATCCTAAGTAAACATTGCTGGAAAATAAAGTCCTACACATGGATATCTGCTGCTTTGAAACACGGAGAACCACTTGTCTGAAGACTGTCAGTTTTTAAATCTCAAGTAATGCATTACCCTGCAGGGTCCCATCTACGCCAGCTAAAACAGATGTAGCATATTTGTTTTCAGAGCATGCTCTGCTGCGGAAAAAATATCCTTTTCCTCCCTTTCTCATTTAAAGATTTAAGGTTAAGAAAAAGAAAACTTGCTTTAAAATTGAGATATGCTACATTTTTTTTATTTGTGTCTTTTACATTCCTGTATATTCCCCATAGGTTTCCCACCACCAATTCACCCGTGAAGGATCACCACAGTCCCCTGTGCTACCCCCTCCCCCGCTCTGAGCCTCAATCCTCCCCCCTCCCTCGCTGGTTGACGCTCTTGTATTTGGTTCCCCTATATTCCTGTTATAAGTGAGACCATTCGATATTTTTCTTTTTCCTTTTGGCTTATTTCGGTGAGCATGATCCCTTCTAGTTCCATCCATGTCGCTGCAAATTGCATGTGTTTATCTTTTTTGAATGCTGAATAGTATTCCATTGTGTGTATGTACCACATCTTCCTGATCCAGTCATCTATTTTTGGGCATCCACAATCTTCGCTATTGTAAATAGTGCTGCAGTAAACATACAGGTGCATGTATCTTTTTGGATTAGTGTTTTTTTGTCCTTTGGGTAGATTCCCAAAAGTGGTATTGCTGGGTAGTATGGTAGCTCCACATTTATTAATTTGAGGAAACGCCATACGACTTTCCACAGTGGTTGTACCAGTTTGCATTCCCACCAGCAGTGTAGAAGAGTTCCTTTTTCTCCACAGCCTTGCCAGCATTTGTTGTTGCCTGTTTTTTTAATGTGTGCCATTCTCACTGGTGTGAGGTGATATCTCATTGTGGTTTTGATTTGCCTTTCCCTGATTATAAGTGATGTTGAACATTTTTTCATATGGCTGTTGGCCATTTGCTTTTCTTCCTTTGAGAAATGTCTTTTTAGCTCTTCTGCCCATTTGCTGACTGGATGTTGACTTTGTTTCCATTTAATTGTGTGAGCTCCTTGTAGATTTTAGTTATCAGTCCTTTATCAGTTGTGTTGTGTGCAAAGATTTTCTCCCAATTAGTAGGGTGTCAGTTTGTTTTGATTATTGTGTCTTTTGCTGTACAGAAGCTTTTTAGTTTGATGTAGTCCCATCTGTTTATCTTTTCCTTGACTTCCTTCAATTTTTGGGATGTGTCTTTAAAGATTTTGCTGAGATGTATGTGTGTAGAATTTTGCCTATATTTTCTTCTATAAATTTTATGGTTTCAGGTCTTACGTTCATGTCTTCTATCCATTTTGAGTTGGTTTTTGTGCATGGTGTGAGGTAGTAGTCTCCCTTCATTTTTTTGCATGTAGCAGTCCAGTTTTCCCAGCACTGTTTATTGAACAAGTTAACCTTGTTCCATTGCATATTCTTTGCTCCTTTGTCAAAGATTAGTTGTCCATAGGTATGTGGATTTATTTCTGGGCTTTCTATTTGATTCCATTGGTCTGTGCTTCTGTTTTAGTTCCAGTACCATGCTGTTTTAATTATTATGGCTTTGTAGTATAGCTTGCAATCTGGGAGTGTAATCCCTCCATTTTCTTTCTTTTTAGTCAGGAGAGCTTTGGCTATTCGAGGTTTTTTGTGGTTCCATATGAATTTCATCAATATGTGTTCTATTTCTTTGAAGAATGTGAGATATGCTACATTTTCAACTCTGAATAAATATGCATGACTTCTTCTTAGGTGCCTAAAAATAATGTGGAGTATTCATGCAGTAGCTTTGTCCTATTTCATACTATAGTATTATTTTCTACCGTTGAAAAATGTCAGTATTTTATATGAGAGCATATAATAAGAACATAACATAGTTAGGAGAGAACTGTATTTGGCAAGCATTCAACTTACCACTAATGTCCTAACTAGAAAATCAACTCTAAACATCAAGGTAACTGTGAAATTCACATTTGTTCATAACACAATGAAATGAAATCTTTTGCTAATATTCTATTTTTATTGTGGTATATATATATTTTTTGAAAGATATTTTTATGTTTGCACTCAAGCTGGGGTACAGGCCAGAGGCGTGGGGCAGTGAGAGGGTTCACCAGAGGCAGAGTGGGGAGCAGAACAGGCAGATCAACCGAAATACACAGCTGAGGGGAGCAGCGGGTGAGAGGAGAGGTCTGCTGGCCACGTGGGAATCTCCCCACTGAGCGTCCAACTTGCGTCACTGCTGCCGACAGCTCCACAGTGCAGCGCTTAACCACTGTGCCACCAAGGAGGCCCAATTTAAAATACTGTATATGATTTAGGGGTATAGGTTCACAAGTTTTCAGATACATGCTGCCTGCCACACCTACCACCAAATCACCCACAGTCCTGCACGTTGGTGACATTCTTAAGTTTTTAGAGTATTAAATAGCTTCAAACTGAGTAATTATTATATCCTTGATCTAAATTCATTCCCCTCCCCCCTCCTCCCCCTCAAAAGAGAGAAACTTGCACAAGTCCACAAATTTATCAATTAAGTTAAATCTATCCACCAGATCAAATCAGGACAAAATCATAAACATTTAGATAGAATTGATTTGATGTTAATTTTTGCAACTGAGGATATTATGTCCCGAAGGTGATAAAAGTTTGAATTTCCCATTTTCTTAGAAAAACTTTTAGTAATTCATTTTACATATAGAAGCTTCTTTCCTTTTTGTGATCTGTTCTTTCTTGCCATGATGATGAAAATAAATCAATGCTGGGAAGGAGGAATTCTAGTGGAAACAATGCAAGAGTGTCAAAAAATAATTTGATTTATCTCAGAGGAAATGAAAACCAGGGAAATTCTATTCTAGAAATCTTAAAGGAAAATGAGTCATATTCTCCCAGGATTTACACTGGGCCATGTTGGTTATACAGGCAATTGTGGATATTAGCAAGCACTGTAGCTACATAATCTCTTACTAGAAATGTATTGCAGTAAAATGAATGGTAATGTGGGAATCAAAAAGGCTACTCTTTTAATTTTCAAAATGGGCATCTAATTCTTCACTTCTTATTAAAAGCAATATGAGCTTGCTACTGGTTATCCCATTTTCCTTCTGAAAGGTAGTTTCTTATAATGTATTCTGATGAAATTTACTCTTGCTGTGGAAAAGGAAGACAAAATTTCAGAAATTGGAAGAATTGCATTTGAGTAAGAAACGAGGGGAATATTTAACAGTTGGTTCCTAAGTCTCTCCAAAATCTGGTTTTCATCTATATATTTTTATAATACAAGAGTACATGTGAAGACAGTCTCCCCAAATTGCCTGTGATCATCAGGAGAAATAAGGGCTTTCTAGCCTCCAGAAAATATAGGGGACGGTGAATTTTGAAATCATAAGTTAGCAAAGATCAAGCAATTTTAGAAGTCTCCTAGTTGTTGTTCAATCAAACATGAGTGAGGGAACTTAGATTTGTGTGATACTCTATAATGGAGAGACTGATTAATGGAAAGCTTTTTCCTAAATTTGAGTGCTTTAAGTCTGCAGTACATTAAAACATAATGCACTAGAAGCTATTGGTGCTTTTCCTGGATCTCCAAGCAACTCTTCGGCTGGTTGATACAGAGCTGCTGCTTAGGTCACGGTGGTTGGAGTCACCACAAATCCAGGGACTATTATAAAAATATCCTCCTACCTGAAAGGTGGGGGAGAACTGCATTACAGGTTATGTTCTAGAGTGTTTCAAACTGGAGTGATACTTTTTTTTTCAAGATTTATTTATGCATACAAGAGCTGGGGTGTAGGCCAGAGGTGTGTGTGGGGGAGAGGGGCGAGAGGATTCACCAGAGAAAGTGGGGAGCAGAACAGGCAGATTGGGTGGAATATACTGCTGAGGGGAGCAGTGGGCGAGGCAGGAGAGGTCTGCTGCGCCATGTGGGAAGCTCCCTGGTTGGGGATAGAACTTGTGCAGCAGTGGCTGTGGATAGCTTTATAGTGCTGAGAATTAACCCCATGAGCCACCAGGGAGGCCCTCAAGTGATACTTTACCTCAGTCATGTCATGACTTAGCTTCTCTCACTTTTCTTCTCTAGCTTTGCTTACTCCCTTACATGTTTTTTCTTCCTTCTGGAAACATTTCCATAAACAATCATTTGCACAAGAATCCCCATTATAGGAAGTGCTTTCAGGGCATCCCCTCTAAGACACATGACAGCAGAATTGGCAAACCTCTCCAGGTATCAAGTAAAAGGAAGAGAGATTTCAAATTTGTAGTCTCGTGCAAGCCAACCACACCATGTCAGAACTGGCCATAATAATATAATATGACCACTGTTCAGGAAAATTTGGAAACTAAGGCCCCAAAATAACTTGTACAAGATTATTCAGTGATTTAGTTAAAGGGCATGGGCTAGCACCTCCAAAAGCCCTCAAGTCCCAGTCTCATTCTCATTTTGCTTTAATATCATGAATATTTCTCAAATGTATTCCCCCCCTTTTTCCCAAATAAATAGCCTACCTTTTTAAATTTTTAAATTTATATTTTTAAACATCCTTGTTTATTTTTTCACAAGATAGGATTTTTCCCTTCAGGTGTGGTCACTGTAGTTTTCCTTCCACCAAAGTTCACACAGTCCTCCACCAACATCCATCCCCCTTGCTCTCCTCCTCTCCCCCCCACACCCTACTCTTCCCCTCCCACCAGGAGTGTCTCAGACCTATGTTCTTCTTTCAAAGGTCTATAATCCCTTTCTTTAAAATTACAATTCACAAAACGAATTGTAGAATCACTATTTTCCCACCTGGCTCTGCAAATTGTCCCCTGATGAAAGACCAAAACATGTCAACTCAATCATCAAAATAATATTCTGATAATTTGGAGAACATGTGACATGGGCCAATTTAATAATAATAACACAAATAAAATAAAATCTAACATTCATTGAGGACTTACAATGAACTGGGCCTTCTGCCAGTTATGTTGAGTCTATAATGTCATATTCTATATGGAACAAATAACCTAATGTGGCAGGTACTATTATAATCACCACTTTAGTCATGAGGAAATTGGGACTTGGAGAGAAAGTGGATATGTACCTAGTTTGTATTAAATCCAGAATCAAGACCAGATCTAACTTACTCTCACTCAGCTTCATAACCTCTAGATTGCACTGCTTCTCGGTTGGCTGCAGGATGTACATTCTGGATCCCCAGCCAGGGAGCTTACTCACATGGGGCAGCAGACCTCTCTTATCTCATGTGCTGCTCCCCTCAGCAGTGTATTTCAGTGGATCCGCCTGTTCTACTCCCCACTCTGTCTCTGGTGAGTCCTCTCACCCCCCCCCCCCCACTTCTGGCCTGCACTCCAGATCTTGTATGCATAAAGAAATTTAAAAAATCATTCTGTTCACTCATCACCATTTGTACACTTCAGCCTTGATTCCAGCAGGTCTCCAATTTATCTATATCATTTGTTATACAATTGGTTTAAGTTTTGTCAAATTACCTACTCCAGTCTATTTAATTGTATATCTTTTAAGAAATATTTACTCAGCAAGGTGTAGTTAGGGTACGCGAAAAAAAGACTCTCTTACTGGATAATTAGGAAGCCTGGATTTTTATTGCCCATTTTGACACAGCTAGCTATCACTTTGGGGCATATCATTTAAACCCCTCAAACTTTAACTTCCTCATCTATTAAACAGGTGGACTGAAATGGCTTCCCTTTAAGGTCTACCATTCTGTGATGATGGCTAGTGATCTGAGAGCTTTCACTTCTACGACAGTTGGGTGATGGGAACCCTGACACTATAAAGCAAAGAAGAAATGAAACAGTTTCCTTACTGACCTGGGCATATTATTGTTAGATTTTATAGAAGTTTATGAGCATTTCCCAAATTTGTCGAAAACATGACCTCCTTAGTCTTACTGAAACATTATCTTCTCTACATTGAAAGTTGCAGATTTTATAATACTAATGATATCCCAGAAAGAAGACCAACAAAAGCTAATTCATGAGGTATAGTTACTTGGGTTCACTATACCTAATTTCAAACTAAATCAGCATCAAAAGAAAAGAAAATATTCCAGAAATACTGTGCTTAAATTTGACTTATATTATTCTGAAATTTTAATCTTGGGAAGTATATTGCCTATCCTAGTGTCAGCGCTGCCTTCATTATGTCTAGTCATTTCTCAACTGCATTGAGTTGAGGATTGCTCTAGAATAATGCAGCTCCTGAATGATCTGTTTGCATATGGCTCCTTCAGAAGGGATTCAAAGGATAAATTTATTGTGTTTACACAAGCCACCCTCTGTTTCCTCCTAAATGTTTTTTTTTCCCTAAATGTATCATCAAAATCAGTGCCTGCTTCTACACAAATAAACTATAGGTCTGTCTTTCTCAATCTAATATTATATTGAGAGAGGAGGCATTGTTTAGACATATAATCATGCTCCTACTGACTGTTGCTCTAAAAATGAAGTTTAATCTCTGCACAATTTCCATTCTTTCCCTTTGAAATCTGGTGTTTATTGCAATAGAATTTCAGCTTTTGCAACATGAGATCTGAAAGCCAGGCCAACACAGGCGGCTCTTTGGAAACAAGAGACCTGGTACTTCCAACAGCCAGAGAATCTGGCCAAGTACCAGGAAGAAGGGAAAGGCAGCTCAGGTAGGGGGTGTTGCTTCTCCAGACTGCCTCTGAGTCTTTGCTTGACTTCTTTTGACAAAGTATAAACACCTCTTGTTGTTATTGTTTGGTTCTGTTAACCGTACTCTCCTGAAAGAGTCTTTGACCATCTGGTTATGGTTTTTGTTTCTGTGAGAAGGAACTTTTGTGTCCTTGTCCTGCCACCAGTATAAATAAATGCTCAGTGAGGATGGATCAAGATGCCTTATATGTCTAGGTCAGATCAGGACAACTACTATAAATTATTTGGTGTGTACAATAAAGCGTGAAAAATTGAAAAAATGCACTAATGACAGATATATTAAAGGAACATTCTAGAATAACATGATAGCTAGTTTGAAACATTCATAGTAAACATGACCCTCTGCACATAACGTGGTCACCTGTAAGATCAGAGGCAATTCAGCATGAGTCTATGCACTCTACACACTAGTAAAATTTTATGATTTTATTTCAAGTGTTGCTCTTGTTTTATTAAAGACAATATGCATTTAAGATATAGGCTTGCAGTTTTTTATCAAACTGTAACAAAAGGCATTATAAATTAGAGGATGATGTTTGAGGATGTTTAATTTTTCTATTCTTTATCTTTTCCTTCACTAGCAATTCCATGACTCATCCCAAATATTGCTAAATGTTTTATCTGAGTAGTGAGGGTTTATTCCCTTCTGAATTTGAAAATTGAAGAGCCAGTGAGGTAGGTTCTCTTCAGTTGAATCAAATCATCCATTCATGTCAATCCTATAAAGTACAGTTTTGATTGTTTTATACTTGAAATAAAGGTAAAGATTTTAACCAAACACCCAAAGTTTGGGTGTTACTTTCAGGCAGGTATTCATTTTTATACCCTGTTCTAAGGAGTTAAATCCTTGAATGATGAATGCTCTGTCTCTTCTAGACAGATGAAGTCTGTCTAGAGTCTCTACTAGAGAGACTTCAGGAATATGAGCCTTTCTAGACTGATGAAGTTCTGTCTCTTCTAGATCTTTGCATGAAATGATTGAAGTTTCTGAAGTTACGACTTTGGAGACAACATAGCTGCAGTATCACTGGCATGAAAGTTAGCATTTCCCTGCCTGGGTTGGTGAGATATTGTTATAGCCCTTAACTCTGTTTTGAGCTGTACTTTCCCTTTCTTCACTATTGGGTTTAGGAGGCATGGAGATAGCATTAAAACTAGCCTGTCTTTCACATGTTAGGTGATTTAGAATCTCTTTTTAAAGTAGTATCATCCAAAGCCACAAGAACCTTTTCTAAATTGATCTGGGAAATTGTTAATCAACTTAATTCATATAGAATATATATAAGTCACTTTTATTATAATGTACAAATATTCTGGATTAAATATTCTTATATAAAAATCTAACAAATGCATATTGTAAAATTCCTCCAAAGGAGTTATATTTTCAGAATTCCGCCTATTTAGAGTTTGTTTACAATTCTGCAGTTGTTAATTACAGAAACCATAATTAGTTCCATCCTCAGGTACTAGATCTTTGTAAACATAGCAGCAGACCTTTGAAATCAGTCTGAAAACAGTGTGTGTTGCACCTGAAGGGAATGCCGGTCTAGTCAATGTGTTTGATCACCTGGTTTGGATAAACAGTCAGGTTATAGCTCATGCTAGAAAAGGCTTTGGAAGTTTGAACAGAAGCCATAATTAAATTTTACTTGAATGTCATACATTGTGTAATTATAAAGCAATGGGTTAGATAAATGAGATTATATTCCTAGTTTGATTCTAAATATCAATATTAGGCATTTATCATCAGACCCTTTAAATCCTCCACTTTTAAAAATAGACATAGTGATGGATCACTTAAATCCAGACAATAGCAGACTCTAAAAGCAAGCAAGATAAACCACAAGGAATTACTTCCTTTCAGTGTTAGAAAGCCTGGACCTATTAGCAAATCATTAGGTTATATATTATAATGATGTTCATATTAATATACTGTTTCTACCATTTGAACTGGTTGCATGACCTATAAACTAAACAAATAGATTTATCTAAAGACAGGTTGCTCAAGAGCATCTGAGAGTGCTATTGTAGAGTGAACCAAACCCTTTGGTTACTTGGAACATCAATTAGGAGTTTTTCAGGAATAAGTGTAGCCTTGACCAGCTCTGTTGCACATAAACCATATTATTCATGATAGAGCAATTAAATTATTCCTATTCTAAATTTAGGTCTTTATTACTCATAATCTGCCACTCTGAATGTTTTTTTCCTCTTTAATAAGTTCTGCTACAAATCAACAAGTAATTATTATATAACAGAAAGTTCTCTGATGGGTAGTCTCATTCTTTCCCTTCCACATGAGAGAGGAGGAAATTCTACATGGTAAAAGCTAACACATGAACCAAAAAAAATCAGAAACCAACAAATAAAGAAAATGAAACCTTTTTAAACTATAGGTGTATTGAACCTTACTCAGTAAAATGTACATTATTCTTTTCCACATGTATGTGTATGTGTGTGTGTGTGTGGGGGGGTGTACTTATCAACATCAGCACATCCAAAGACTGCATCCTATATACTGGGTCTGTTTTTTTTTTTTTTTAAAGATTTATTTATTTATACATACAAGCTGGGGTACAGACCAGAGGTGTGGGGTGGCAAGAGAGTTCACCAGAGACGGAGCAGGGAGCAAACAGGCAGATCAGAAATACACTGCTGAGGGGAGCAGCGGGTGAGGCAGGAGAGGTCTGCCACACCGTGTGGGAATCTCCCCCGCCGGGCGTCGAACTCGCATCGCTGCTGCCGACAGCTCCACAGCTCCACAGCGCAGCGCTTAACCGCTGCACCACCAGGGAGGCCTCATACTGGGTCTGTTTTTTATAGGAAATTCCGTGTCAAAAGACTTAGCTATCTGGATCTTGGGCTGTTTCGGGACAGGAGTGATTGTGGTGGCAGACGGTTGTGCTAAGAGTGGCTATATGGAAGTGGGGTGAGGGCTGGCAAGCAGCCTAAATTTGAAAAGGCGAAGGATAACATCAATGAAATGAGCCAAAGGAAAAAAAGCTTTCCTATATAATAGTTCTGGGCAAGCTGGAAATTAACTCTGTAAGCTTTGAACCTTGAATCAGTAATGATGTTTTTTTATAGGTATATAATGAATATTTATATGTTGTATTTACATATGCATTTGTATTTGCATATGTAAATATATTATGCAATATATAATTATATAAATAAATTTAGCTTGATATAATAATTAGTTTAATAGGGTGTTTCTGTCATATTAATCAGGAACCTAGTAACCTAGTGAGCTAAAGGAACTTATAAACCAAGGGGAAGGAATTCAAGGTAAGGGGTATAAAAAATGAAATAAATAATTTAGTTAGTAGTGCTAAATTATAGGTGCGTACTAGTAACTATGAAAAAAATGCTTTGAGTTATTGGGATACTTATATTTCTTGCTCAGTATCAGGTTATAAGTAAGGGATGGATCATGCATTGTCTCCAGCTGTTTTTTTTTTTTTTTTTGCTTTGCTATTTAATTATTCATTGTTAGAAATTTTCTTTAAAGCACTGCTTTAACTCTATCTTGTAGACTTTGATATATGTATCTTTGAAGATTACTACAATGGTAGTAGAATAATGAACAGTGGATAACAGCGAGTTGCTAACATATGATGTGTTGTACCCAGTTTAGATAAAGACTCAATAAAATGTAAATGATGAATACTATAAAATGTTAACATATGTCTACCCCAACCTAAAATCTGGAATCATTCCCATAAAATCAGGGAAAAGAAAAATTGAATATTAAAATTATTGTTTAATCTTCAATAGCAAGATATGAGAGTATTTGTTTTTCTACATCTGTATCATGACTTTCAGTCTTTTTATTTTTAAAGATTTATTTATTTATGCATACAAGCTGGGGTGTAGGCCAGAGGTGTGGGGAGGTGAGAGAATTCACCAGAGACAGAGTGGGGAGCAGAAAAGGCAGATCTACTGAAGTACACTGCTGAGGGGCAGGAGAGGTCTGCTGCACCATGTAGGAAGCTCCCTGGCTGGGTATTGAACTCGCGCTGCAGTGGCTCTGGATAGCTTCATAGTCCTGAGACTTAACCCGTTGCGCCATCAGGGCAGCCCATGACTTTCAGTCTTTACCACACTTTTAGGTTAAGAAGCATAGAGGAGTTTTAACTTGTAATTATCATGTGAAAAGTGATATTGAACATCTTTTCACATTTAGAATCATTTTCTTCACTGTGTACTGTATCTTCACTACTCTTATCCATTTTTACTATCTGGTTTTTGGGTTTCTTGATCTGTAATAATAACTTTACCAGCATTAATTTGTCTTGTGACTTTCTTTATGGTTGATGTTGAAGATTTTTCCTGAACTTTTTGGAAATTGAAATTTAGTGATCATATTTTTACTTATTTTTAATTCAAATTTTGTTCAGTTTGTGCAAAACATTATATCTTGTGCCACATAAATTCCAAGTGGGTGAACTATTTAAATTTTAAAAGAAGTCCTCAAAATTATATGAAATTTTTTTAAGTGCCTTAAAGAAGTGCAGGTGGTATTTAAAGCATAAATAAATGTGAGCTTCTATAAAAGCTCTGCTTAGCAACAAGTCAAAGACAAATTAAAAATAAACACTACGTTGGACTCATTAAGTCACTCCTACAAATCAGAAATTTTGACTAACAGCCACCAGAGGAAAACAAAAGGCTGAATTAAAAATCGAAAGAAATATTTTGAACTCATTGATGTGCTTTTACAAATAGAGAAGATGGCAACCACCAAGTAAAAATAAGGGAAATTTTGTTATACCACTGTATGGTGAATTCTAGCATTGCTATTAAATAATAAAAAGCTGAGTGTAAGTGTAGGTAGTACATAGTATTCTTTCAATTGTGTAAAAAGCAAAAATGAGATAGTACTAATTCAAATTTTAAAACGTAAATGCACTATCCACTCAGGTAAGATTTTAAGAAAAATGTAAATATCACTATTCTTTAAATAGCCTATATTCTTCTGAGTCTTGCCTTCCCATTTTGTTCTCCCTTCTTCCTGACTCAGTTTTGACCCTCTGAGGAAGAATGGTGTTAAAAGATATGATATCAAAGCAGATACCATGATTAAAACAACTTTATCTCAATAAATATAATTTGAAAAAAAAAAAGATATGATGTGACTTGATGTCTCAGAATTTCCTTTACTTTCTTATGGTAAGAAATTCAACAGATTAAATCCACATTATACACTAGCTTCTTTATCCCACTTTGTACGTCAACAAAATATTAAGGTAATGTGTTAAGCTATATATATATAGATATATATATATCTATATATATATATATGCATGTATATACACACATACATGTATATACATGTATATATATGCATACATGCTTATACACACATATATACATGCATATACTAATTCAAATTTTGACTATAAATTTGAATAGTATATTCAATAGTATATATTAGTATATGTGTGTATATATACACACATGTATATATGTATACAAACACATATCAACATTATTCCTTTTTTTCTGTCTTAGCAATACTTATTTGAGCCAACTAAGATTTTTTAGGAATTTTCTATCCCATTTAACAAAGGATCATCACAAAAAGTTTCCTGTTATTTTACTTTTAGTTCTAGAATCTATCACATTTCAAGGAATCATAGATTTTTGGGGGCTAATTTTAGAAAGTATTTTCTCCAACTCTACCTAATCTGTTCATCTTTTCTTCATCAAATGCTAGATTTTTCTATTAAGTGAGCTCTTACCCTTAGGCAAGGCTAATACCAGTCTTGCATTTAAATGAACTTGTTGAGACCTAGGTGATGTGCTGAATATCTTACCTTCTCCATTGATTCTTCTGCTTACTATCAGAAGCCTAGTAAGAGTCAGAAGGGAGTGTGAGGATTTATAGCCGAGCTCTAGTTTGGACTTTTATGTTCCATCTAGGGCTTTTAAAAACTGAAATATTTAAATTTAGTCATCCAGCGATGGAAGAAAAGAATGACTCAAGCTAGAAAACAGAATGGGAGTAGATGATATACATAGTAGGGATATTTTAAGCAGAGAAAGAGATTGTGGAGCAACCTTCCAAAGGATGAATTATCAGTTTGAAATGTTATGAATTCCCAGGGTATCTTCATGCATAAATGTAAAAGAAACCCACTCTTCAAAGCTAAATATAAATCATTGTTATTATACACTTTAATTGACGATAGATAAATTACAGCAAACTGTATATTATAAAATAATACGCATATGAGCTGTTCTATCTGAAAGCTATTGTTTAAGCCCTTAATGTGATCTACAAGTGCTAATTATGTTTTTATACTAACAATTAAAATCATTGTTGCAACTGTCAGCGGTTCAGCAACATTTATTGAGATTTTCTTTTGTATTAGAGCTCTGTAACAGATGTGGTAAAAAATAAGTTACCTTATTTTTAACAGGTTAAAAACAAGTTATCTGGGTAACACTGATGTAAAAGCCCTCCTGTGGACATGTGAGTGAGCACAGACACAGAGTGCATTGCCAGATATCCTGAAAAAGTGTAAATTGCAGAGTGAGATGCAAAGCAATGGGGAAATGTTAGAAGTCAAGAAAAAATTCTGTAAAAGAAAAAAAAAAAGAAGTGAAAGCAAGCTATAAACTATGAAAGTGGGCTTGTAAAAGACAAATATCTCTACTTAATAAAAAAAATTCTGTGAGTTGTAGTTTTTAGGAAGGATGATGAGAGGCGAAATGAAGGCAAATAGTGCAGAAAAGGAGATGGCAAAGTCGTTAATGCAAAAGAAATGTGGGGACCTCCTTGGTGGCACAAGGGGTTAAGTAAGTTTCAGCACTTTGAAGCTATCAGCAGCCACTGCACCAGGAGTTTGAACCCCAGCCAGGGAGCTTCCTACATGGTGCAGCAGACCTCTCCTGCCTTGCCCACTGCTCCCCTCAGCAGTGAATTTCAGTCAGTCTGCCTATTCTGCTCCCCTCTCTGTCTCTGGTGAATCTTTTCACCACCCCCCGCCCCCGCCCCACACCTCTGGCCTACACTCCAGTTCTTGTATGAATAAATAAATAAATCTTAAAAAAAAAGAAATGTAAAAAATCAGTGATGAACGTTGAACTTGTCTGAAGCGAGAAGATCAAAATGGAATTAGTTTACTGGGCTATCACTCTGGCCATGTTGACACTTTGGTTTTGGAATTTTAGTTTCCAGAATTGAGCAGACATAAATTTCTGATGTTTTAAGCCAATAAAAATGCACTAGCGTATATGTAGCTACTAAATTCATCCAAAGATCATTCATTTCCAGTTATGTTTGTACATGGTTTAATTACAATTTCACAAAGCTTATGCAGATTTTCCCTTTTTCTTGACTTGAACTACCTCTTTGCCTTTTATTGTCCAATTTCAGTTTTACTTTAGCTGCTGAGTGTTCATTGTTGCCATATTGAAGTATATAACCTCACAAAAATTGTATCTTCTTTTCTTATTGAAAAAATAACATGTATTCAAACATTAGCTCCCTATGCTATTGCAGTATCATAACTCATTTATAAAAAAACAACAGAATTTTAACAAAGGATCATTTGATGACAAAATCCTTCCTTATTTTCAAAATAACTCCCAAGTGTAAATTCTTCTGCAAAATTTCACTAGGAATAGAATGGCAACAAAGCCAGAGATATCAGAGGAACAAAGAATCATAGAGGATGAACAAAAGCCAAATAATAGGGACATTCACGCACATTCAGGCCCATGTGACACACAGCTCCCCGCTTTCCCTCATAGTCATTCTACCATTTCTGAGTCCATTAGGCTTTCATGCTACTGTGTCTTAAAAATGTCTTTTTTTTTTAATACCCAGTCTGTGAAAGACCATCTTTGGGTTTGTAACTATTCCAATTATTTATAGACCTAGTGGTCTTACAGATTTATGTATTATGAACAGAATCACTCCATGTATTTCCTGCATGTCAAGTTTAATCTTTCTCCTTTTTTCCCCTTTAGTCCTGCTGCTAAGACTCCAATTCCATGACTTCATCATGTATCTCTACACTTAAGTGTTTCCTTATTTAGCTAAATAATTTTACACAGATTTAAAAAAGACTTTAGAGCAGTTTTAGATTATAGCAACACACACATCTGTTCTTGAATGTTGTCTACTTTCTATTAGAACCTTTATGATATTATTTTATTTTAGATTCCAATCTGATTATTCCAACATCCCCACCATATCTGAGTCTGGTTCTAATGTGTGTTTAGTCTCTTCCAACATGGGGTTTTTACCTTTTAGTGTGCCTTGTCATTTTGTTGTTGTTGTTGTTGAAAGTTGGAGATGATATACTCGCTAGAGGGCACACTAGTAAACGGTCCTAGTAATGTGGTGGAAAGGTGTGTGTGTATGGGGAAGGGTTTGCTATATCTATGAGTAGTCTCAGTCTGCTGGTAAGCTGTGTCTCTGGGCTGAGAACAAATGCTGCCCGCTGTCCTTCTATCTTCTACCCCTTAGTTGGGCCAGGATGACTAGAAGGGGTGGTATTGGATATTTTCCTTTTTGCAGAGGATTCAAGTCTGATGAAACCTCAGTAGCTTAGGATCAGGTCAAATGTTTCTCTCAAGAGTGGCCTAGTTCTAAGAACAGAACACTTATTTCAAAATGATTACTTTTCTCATACTCTTGCGTGAAATGTAAGGGGACTTTTCTCTGATGTTCACTGAGAGTACTGATAGATTGTTTGGAGGTAAAAACTCACAAAAGTGTGATGCTCCTAAACACTAAGGCTCCCTGAAGTTTTAACTTTCAGACATTTCACTTTTTTCCACACTGAGTCTCCAGCAGTTCAGGTTTTCCTCTCCCAGTCCCAGTTCCACTGGAGGTCTCTGCTCAGCGAGTTGTGATTCCCTGTAGCCTTCTGTTTCTCTAATTTGGGGAGAGTGGTTTGCTTTGTGAACTCACATTTCTGATGGTGCTAAAAAGAGTTGTAATCTTTTCAGTTTGTTCAATTTTTTACTTTTTATTAGGATACAGTGATAACTTCCAAGCTATTTACTTAGAAGGAGTGACACAGTTTCCAGTTTTCAGACTGGAAAACTAGATTTATTTTACTCCTTAGATTTAATGATGGGTGAATTTCCATGTTAATCCCATATTTGGAACCATTTTTGCAGACCTTTTGCATTGTTAAATGAATGAGTTTCCACGGGGTTTTGATGTTATGTATTTTGTATCCTGTGGGAGAAAATTAAACCTAAGCCTAAAAGGCAACATACTTCTGTCATGATAAAGCTTATAAGTCATATTTTCTCTATGGCTTGACCACTTTAAAATATTTAGGAGGCAACTAGAAAAGGAAAGAGGAACTGTGAAGTGTTTTTGTTAAAAGCAGTTTTATTTTTTCCTTTGGCAAAAGAGTCAATATTGCTCCTACTTAGATGATGGACAGTTGAGATTATTGCTATGGACACTCCAGATCCAAAGGTCTATGAACATAAACCTTTGCATAAAATTTCAGTATACAGAGAACTGAAGCACAAAGAGGGGGAGGGGGAAGGGTAAGAACAAAGAGGAAGGAAGCACAGTGGGCTGCTGTGGTGGACTGTGGGTGATTTGGTGGTGGGTGCACTACGGTGGTGATACCTGAAGGGGATACCAATATTACCTTAAATAACAATATATGCATTTAATTAACAAAATTAGTATACAAGTTTGACAAAGTCTATAGGACCCAGTTAAAAGGTCTTGATTTAAAACTATTTCCTCTTGAATCTTGCAGCTATTCACCACATTTTCTAATATTTATAGTAGGTATTTTCTTGATAACACTTTATTGAATTGAATGTTGATAACTGATTATTAGACTCATGATTTTCGGACTCACTATTTTTCTAAGTATAATTTTTATGAAGTCACCAAAAACTTTTCTCAATTGAATTATCTCTAATTTTTTACTTTTTGATAGGCAGTGTACTCCAATTTATAAAATTCAGTTGTATACATTTACTTTTTTCAATTAGATAAATTTAAGACACACTGACACATAGGTTCAAATCTTCACTCTCCTGTTCACTGTTTCATAATTTGGCGGAAAATTATTTCACCTTTCCTAATCTTGTTATCAGTAATAAAGGGATGAGACTGATACACCATCAGCAGTTTAGCAAGTAAATAATTAGGGTTTCTTTTAGGAGCTGTCGCTATAAAGCGACTCAGCAATGCTGGGTTTTTTATTTTATATCCTTTACTTATGGGTAGTCCAGGTTATGTTATCTGACATGATTACCTGGTGCCTCTCATTGGCAATATTTAGCAGTGGTTAGCATTGCAGTCTTGTGGGATCTAATTGCAACTGATCCCAAATTGTGCTCACAACTGACTTGTCTAAAATTCCTCTCAAACTGAAGCTGACACTTGTGAAAAGTTCCAGGTTTTGAACCACAAAAAGATTAAGCTGTACAGCCGTCTTACAGACCTTTAAAATATCTGAAACCCAACCCTTCATGTATGTAGTAGAAAATTCTTTCACAGCAGTAGCTGTGAAAGGAAGTAGCTGTGAGTAGGAAGCAGTAGCTCATTAAAATTTAGGGTTTTTCCAAGTCAAGCATGAGAAGGAATGTGAAATGGGAAAAAAACAGGGAACGTCAGTGTCCTACTTCATATTTTACAGAAAAACAGAAGGTATAGCTAGAGTTTGGAGACAATATCATAATTTATCATTTCTTTCGCTCATTGTCTCATTTGAAGCTCATATAACTGCCACAGGGGGAAACTATGGATAATCTGTATTTTCTACAGATGAGCAAAGAACCAGTGCAGCTCAGTGACTCACTCAAGAAGTATCACTCAGGGCCTCCCTGGTGGCGCAGCGGTTGAGCGCTGCACTGTGGAGCTGTTGGCAGCGGCGATGCGAGTTCCACACCCAGCCGGGGAGAATCCCACATGGTGCGGCAGACCTCTCCTGCCTCGCCCGCTGCTCCCCTCAGCAGTGTATTTCTGATCTGCCTGTTCTGCTCCCCACTCTGTCTCTGGTGAATCCTCTCGCCACCCCACGCCTCTGGCCTGTACCCCAGCTTGTATGTATAAATAAATAAATCTTTAAAAAAAAAAAAGTATGACTCACTGGGCCTCCCTGGTGTCACAAGGGGTTAAGCCTTAGCACTATGAAGCTATTGCAGCCACTGCAGCATGAGTTCGATGCCCTGCCAAGGAGCTTCCCACATGGCACAGCAGACCTCTCCTGTCTTTCCTGCTGCTTCCCTCAACAGTGTATTGCTGTCAGACTGCCTGTTCTGCTCCACACTCTATCTCTGGTGAATCTTCTCACCTCCCCACCCTGCACCTCTGGTGTACACCCTAACTCTTGCATGCGTGCATAAATAAATCTTTAAAAAAATATGTATGACTCACTGCTGGATCTCTCCATTATCCCATTCTTCCTTATACAATTTAGAAATTTGTATTACGACAACATACCCTTTAATCCAGTTTGTTCCCTACCTGTATTCAGTCAGTGATTAGCACTCTACTGTTTCTTATTTGTGCTTTTCTGAGAGATTTTTAAGAAATGTTCTTGGTAACTTCTATGTTCCCTTATTGAGAAAGTATTTTTATAATTTAATGGAGAGATAATGATTTTACTCACTGTAAGAATGTTTCAAAAATTAGTAAATGTCAACCTTAGTGATCAATAATTATAGATTTACTAGAAAATCTATTTTTTAATGTGTGCAGTAGAAAACTTCCTCTACACCTTATTCTACAACTTGCTCTCTAGGATGTCATCTTATATAGATACAAAGCACTTCTTGGTTCTTTCCTATTGGACCAACTGTTCAAGTGAGTATTTAGTATAAAAAATAATGAGTTTGCCTTCCTTGTTCCCTCAGTGAGAAGTTTCCACTCTATTATTTTCATCATAAAAAGCTATTAATTTAGCCATATAAAATTTTTTTATGTATAAGTTCTCTTTTGTTGCAGAAATAAATATATGTGGGTATGGCGAATGTACCTGCATTGGATGGACATATCATCTTATGTTTATGTATCTTCAAATACGAAGATACATACATTACATCTAATAACAGGATAACTGTCCAGGGTATAACATGCATGTAGACAGGTGTCTATATGTGCTCTGTACCTGAATAGAGCTGAGTAATTGGCTACAAAATGAGTCACTTCTTTCCCCCCATGCATTATAGCTTAGTGCCATAATGCATGTATTTGGGAACTCAACATTTTGAAACTTATTTTTAAACACTTGTATGTCAAAGAGATGCTTGAAAAAAATATTACAAAATGTAAGCAAACAAATCACATGTGTGCGGCCAAGGAAAGAATTGAAATTCCTGCTCTTTCTTCTTGGCAGTTGGGTACTGTGGCTATCTGGATATATACACGAGCTTATTCTTTTTTGAACCATTTGGTGAAACCCTGTGCCCTTCTCCACTTTGATCCTCTGAATCTCTGCCAAGCATTAGCAAAGAATCCCTGAGAATGGACTCTGCAGTGATCTCTTCAGTTTTATGTGATTCAGGATGATAAGGATATGGTCTAAAGAGCATGATTTTCTCATAGGCAGGCATGCTTCTTTTAGAAAAATTGCATTTTTTTCTTCCCTTCCTGTATATGTTCACTTTTATTCTGCATGAGAAATAAATGCCTATACTTACATGAAAACTACCAATTTCTAGGTTCATGAAATAAAGATTTAGAATGCCAGATATAAAAATTGTTGTTAGAAAATAAGAGATAATCTTAGGTTTTAATAGCATAATTTAATATATGTGCATTAGTCTTTTCATTTTTAAATACAAGATCTTTATCACACAGCCTAAATCAATTTTCTGCTTATAATTTATATGGTTTCCTAGCTAGACATTGTAAATTTCCTTTATCAAGTGGCATAAAGAGGTTGACGTAAGTAATATGCATTCAAGTTGTCTCTTCTAATTGGTTCTCTGCAAAGCAGTAGTGCTTGTAGAGGGTCTACTATAAGAAAGACTCACTACTCAAATTTTACCTACTTAAATCACACAAAACTTCCATTGATGTATCATCCTCCAAAAGAAAATGACAGTCAAAGATAGCACACAGCTAGTAGAGGCCAAATGTAACCCAGAGTTCAGGTTTTTCTATTTCTGAATTCCAAATAAATCATTATCTTACCTAGAAATTCCTGTGTAGAATTTTTGCATTCCAATGGTAAAAGTTGAAGTGGCTTTTCTTCCTTTTTTTCCTTCTTCTCTCCTTCCCTCCCTTCCCTCCCTCCCTCTCTCCTTCCCTCCCTAAATATTTTTAATTGACTAATTTGTAGGTGAACTTCAAAGTACACATAGTTTCCACTGCTACTTTATTTTTCACCCACCTTAGGTCATTACGTTTCATTTAGTAAAATTTTTATGCCTTTTGATGAAGTTGGTCTACTCGTTCATTTAGCCCTACGACTGAGGCAATGATAGCGTTAGTACAAATTGGGAAGAAGCCTAGCACACTTTCGTCCTGGTATTCAGACCTGTGAGTAATATAACCCAAAAGGAAATAAAACCCGGAATAGGGGTTTGAGAAGTGATATCAGGGTCACTCTAGCAATTTATGTAGCTGTGTCAAGAGAGGAAGGAAATAAGCAGACCAGAGAGTAGAGACTGTGGTTTTGCATAATGGGTCATCCAAAGTCATATATTTTGATCAGGCACTTGGCTTGATATTTTATATGCACTGGAAGGCTATGCAGCCACACCTCCACAAAGTACCTTTCACAATTTCAAAATTCAATATTCTTCCTTATGTTTTAGAAAAGTAGTTGCATTTTGCTCAAACACTATGTTTTTTTGACTTTTAAACCCAGTGTAAATGAATCCAAGTTATAGTTGTTTTAGGGTACTTACCATGTGGATACTCTAGAAAAATCTACAGTAAGTTGGGCAAGTCATAGTTTTAGTAGATTAAGTGGTTCTCAGTTTATACCAGGTAATAATCCTGATACTGTTATTTCAAAGTCAATATTATGGAGACTGGAGTGTATTAAGAACCCAGTGAAACAATCTACTCCAAAGCTCATTTATTTTCCTAACATTTTATTTCTGCTGTTATTCCCACTCAGTTTGGAAAATGATGTTATGTTTTATTAGACATTTTTAAAAGAGTTATTATAAAAGCACACACTCATGTACACACACACAAATGTAGTTTCCACCTAATATCCCAATTTAAATTTGGGTATGATCACACATTTCAATCATCCACCATGAATCAGTCAATCATTCTTACTCTCTCTTTCCCTCTTCTTTGTTTCTCTCTTTAGCTCTTCTCCCCCTTTCTGTTTCGCTCTCTCTCTTTTTCCCCTCCCTTCCTCACATCTCCTTCTCATTACCTTGTCCTCTGTGCTGTAGGATAATCTACAAAAGTCATAAAATTGAACCTGTTCTCTACCAGAGATATGCAATAAAATTAAATTAACTCTCTGAACTAATATACAGTGTAGTCTATATATTACTCTAAGAATGTTGAGTCTGTGAAACTTACTTTTCAATCTTTACAAATAATATCTAGCTTCTCAATCTTTAAGACATTATCTCCTGGGGAAAATTATTTCTCTGAATTTGGATCTACTACTATGTATTTCGTAGCCATTCAGAAGCTCAACATGTTTCTTATCTTGTAAGCAAATCAGTGGGCCTATGAAATGGAATCCTTCCCAAGACGTATTTGAGCTCACCTCACTATACAAAGTTTAATTCATATGAGCCTCTGCACCTGATCCCTTCTCAAGATCAGGCAGTGTTAGAGTAAGTACAGTGTACAATGGCCTCAATTCTTCTTTTTATAACTTGGTGGGACTGAGAAAAAGAGGGAGGAAAATGAGAGTCACCAACTCAACTTGCGTAATAACTTGCTTTGGGCCTGTAAGGACCTTGATAGAGGATGAATCAGGCAGGGTGCCAGGATGTACTTCGTGACTGTGAGCTCCTGGCTTCTCCTCTTATACTCCCTGATCCAGGATTAGATTGTTAGGTATGTGCAAATAGATCAAATTATTCAAGATGGATCTGCTAACATTTTCCCCAAAGGTGGAAGTTGGGGGTGCCTTATGACAAAATTAGACTAAGGTTTCATTCTGTATTATGGGGGAGCCATAATAATTGATGTTGTGGGTGCATCTAAGGCCTGCTATACCACTTCCCCCCCTCTGCTTACCATTATCAGACACTATTCTAGCTAAACCAATACTAAAATAATACATTGAAGCAGATGTCATCGTTATCTTCATTTTACAGATGATAAAATTGATGCCTAGAAAGGTGAAGTAGTGTTCTCAAGGTCACAAATCTAATCTGTAGTACAGCCAGGATGTAAACATGGGCGACTTGATTCCAGACTGTGGGCTCTTAAATATTACATTTATGTCCTCTAATAATAGATATTGATATGCTACATTTTTAGTGTAGGACTTTCTTATATTTTAGAGGGTATTCTGAGCCTTGTGCAAATCTGTGGAATAGAAGTTGTGTTATTATGTTTGTAAAGTTGACGGATTGATAATATAGATATTCCACAGAAAATTGAATAAATTGTCATTGATAATGCAAACATCAGTGAACAGGGAAATGTTATTAAAGATAAGCGGTTGGGGGGGGGTCTGGCACATTGGATAAGCAAGGACAAGAAAATGAAGGTATTATATGCTGATAATATGGAGAAGGAATTTTCTAGAAAAGTCATATTAAGGATCTGCCTATCTGCCTTTTCTTTTTTTTTTTTTTTTTTTTTTGTAGTATGCTCCAGACAGAGCAGTGTATTACTTCATCAGTCCACTGGTTCCAGGTGTCTTCAGTTTGGGCCTTACCTTTGTAACTTGTCTGAGAGCTCTGAACCCAGTTATAGAGGAAAAGCATTTACTCACAGCACAGTTCTCATGGAGACGGGGTAAATTCCCAGTGAACATAGAAAGACCTGTAGGTTCCCTGGACCTCACTATGTTTAGTAGAAGAGCTAAAAAAGAGATAAAATCAGAAGGAGAAATACAAATGTGGATGGTGTTACTCCTGTGTGGAATATAAAGAAACTAAGTAAAGGAACAGACAAAACTAAGCCGGAACAGACCCTAGAAATATGACCATAGAATTGAGGCTACTAGAATGGGATAGGGTGGGAGCAAAGCAGGAAGGGGACCCAATGGGTTCTAATGAAGGATTATTGGGACTTTGGTCTTGGGTGTGGTGTGTTACCATACATTTGTAGTGCTGTGAACATATACCCCTAAATCATATGCAGCCTTGTAAACCTATGTTACTTCAATAAACATAATCTAAAAAACAGACCAGAGTGGGGAGTCTTGGTGCCCCTCCCTCTGCCCCTGGCCTCATACTCCAGCTGTTGCTGTAACTGCAAAGGTTGCCAGCTCCGCCTTACGCCTCAGGACCCCTTCCCCCAAGATGGCCTAGGGGCAGCTACTCCTACTCACAACTGGGAGCCAACAGCCCACACGTCAGTGAGCAGACTATCCTGGCCATTCAGACCTTCATCTTGAGCAAGGTTCTTGGCAGCTCTGGTGATCCTGCCTAATAGCCTCGTGGCCAAGACCACATGCAGGACAGCAGAGAAATCAGCAAAAGCTACCGAATAAGTGAGCTAGAAAAAACATTTTGTCAAGTAATCTGCCCTGTTGGACTCTGGGAAATCATATTTTTTCCTCCCAATGTTCTTCATTATTCTTAAACGAAAAGAATGTGGATGAAGTTTGAAAAAATTAATTCATGACGCTGTCAATATTTAGTCTCTGAGAAAATGTTCACGAAGGAAATTAATTCTTAGAAGTTCTTCCATAAAGTTATGTCCACAAATAACCACACACAGGCCATTCAGTTCCAAGATTTCTACGTATTTTACAATTGAAGCATATTGAGATTTGTTTGGAAACCAGATTCTCTTTAGGCATCCTCCCTTTAAATTGTAAGAGCAATTGTATAGAGTCATTAATATGTTATTAATGATTAATGGACTGGAGTCACTATTTTCTTTTGAATAAGAATATTTTGCATCTAGTTGTCTGAATAAGCAGGTGAGACTCCAGATGAGCTATTTTTGAGAGTGTTAAATTTCAGATATCAAAAGTTTCTGTTCTTAAAAAAAGTTTCTATTCTTAGCTGCTAATGTAAGAAATACTTCAGTGACTCTAAGGCAATTATGAAATGCTTTATGGTTTTCACATACTTTAGCTCTGTGTGTGGGGACATTTTTAATAGACATTCTTTCAGAGAAAAAGTGATGATTATTTAAATAAATATAAAATACAGCTGTTAAAATTTCAGCTTACATTTTCAAGCATTAAAGATTACTCTTACCTTTTTTTATCAAGCAAAACTAAGTTTATTAGTTTGAAATAAGAGACAGCACAACATTAAATAATGTTCCGTAGAGTCTCAGAAAGAGGAAATGAAGGATGATAGTTATAGGTCTGTGGTTTATGTTGGGTGACTTTCTTTTTATTGTGATTGTTCATACTATTTAAATTTTTTTGTTCTGCTTGCTAATCAACTCCATAATGTTCTATTATTGCATTAGGCCTGTGAGACAGAAAATTGAGTATGTTAAGAAAGAGACCTAAGTATCGGTGCCTCAGAAGGAAACAGCACACTCAGAAAGGGGACTAGAAATGGGTTTAATGAACAGATTTTTATAGTGGTAAGGAGAAAGAACATCAAGAGTGACTGATGAGGTATGATGAAAAACAAAATGGCTAGCATTTTGGGATCCTTTCTTGTCACTCTTAAGAGTAAGGGGGTAAGGAGAGGGAGCAGTTACTGAAAGCTTGTGAGAGCAGCATCGACAGCAAAGGTCTGCCAAGAATTGTCTTTTATAAGAGGAATACAGTGACTGCTAACCCTGAGCTAAGCAAGGAAGGAGCTGGAGAATATTCCTATATCTTCTTTCATCTCTCTTTTCTTTCATATCTGAACAAGCTGGAAGTGCAGAGAAAGGGGGTCGGGTTGGGAGTCAGAAAGGGAATCAGACTATAGAGATAAGTCTCCTGGGCACATAGTAGGACAGAAAACACTGGAGAAATGTAGAGAATTAATCTAGAGGGGGTGGATCTCTGTGTGTGTATTCGTGTGTATGTGGGCACACACACATGTGTGTACATATGAACAACTCCTGTGTAATTGTTATCTAGAACATGGGCTATTTCCTGTTATTAGCTAATCACTAGTTATTAGTTTGTGTTATTTATTAAGTGAGACTTTTCATCTTAATACAGGCCAAGCAGTATGAAAATATCAAGTGCAGTTCAAGTACCTATGAAAATTTCACATCTTCAGTTTGGATTTCAAACATCCTGTATATATTTTTTTAGTTTTTATTTTTGTTTGTGTTTTTACATTCCTGTATATTCCCTGTAGGTTTCCCGCCACTAATTCACCTGTGAATGATCACCACAGTCCCCTGTGGTCCCCCCTCCCCCGTTTTGAGCCCCAATCCTCCCCCCCACCCCATCTCGCTGATTGTCGCTCTTGTATTTGGTTCCCCTATATGCCTGCTATAAGTGAGACCATTTGATGTTTTTCTTTTTCCTTTTGGCTTATTTTGCTGAGCATGATCCCTATATCTTTTTGTTTTAAATATATCTCTATATATTTTACATCATTCTTCCTTTTTGTACAATGCTTGCTTTCTCCTTTCAGGTGGAGTCCTCATAATATTCCCACCACCAATTCACCCCCCATGCAGCATCACCATAATCCTTTGTGCTCTTCCCTTGCCTGTTTTGATCCCTCTCCCTCTCCCCCTCCCCCGCCCCTCCTGTGTCTCTGGTTAATAGTTGCCTATTAATTTTCAAACATCCTATACCTTACTGATAAGAAATAACTGGAATAAACTGAAATTTTTTCTTTCAGTTTGAGGTGCTGGAAATGTTAAAAAAAAAGATAAAATTTTATCACTATCTTGAAGTCCATCTCTATCTTGATGAGGCAATTATGAAATAAAGCGCCAAAGTGGATAGTACATAAATACAATAAATACCTTGGAACTTGGATAAAAGTGGGGAAAACTAGTGTGAAGAGGGAGTGCTGAGGAAGTTAGAGAGGCAGAGCATGACCTCGATGTGAGGTTGTGTGAAGGTCTGCACAGCGTGTGTGGGTGTCTGGGAGTCCAAGGTATCCCAGAAGGATTGGCATATAGTAACCTTAACAATAACTGAAGTTCCTGAGGGTTTCCAATAGGGCAAGGCTATGCTAAAAGCACTAGGGTAGGTAGGAAAGATAGTTTGCAGCAAGAGTGTGGAGGGTTATGGAATTGTTCCTAGTCCCTTCCTTGAACTCAAGCTTAGCACAGATTATGCCAGTTCCCTCCTATTTAGGACTAAGGATGGTGTTTTAGGACCCTGTTGAAAGGGGAAATAACACATGGAGGCAATTAGCATGGAATTTGGCATCTCAACCACCAAACATTAGTTATGGAGCGTCCTGTCTTTGTGACAGATCAGGAGGATGGTAAAAGAGAAGCTCCAGACTGGGATAAAGAAAACCAGCAGTAAATTTTTTGTGAAGAAATGGGCAAATTCTACTACTGCTGGGAATCCTAATAAACTCCATGGAGAAGGAAAACATTATTGGCTTCATTTTCAGTTTGGAAACACTTCAGATTTAGTGGACGATCCCAGTCCATGGTTTAGAATTTGCCTAATTCCCACATACCTCCCTTAGCAGAATGGATTTCTATACCTATTTTCTGGGACGGTGCCATAGAAGAATCCAGAAACTGAGAACTGAAATGTAATCTAGCACCAATGTCAGAGTCCAGGGTTTACTTCTATCAATGTCTGTTGACATTGGTAAGCCAACATTAACACACCAGGTTGGCTTCTATTGCATTTGGTGTACTATAGCAAGAAAAAAGGAAGGAATACAGAGATCTTGGTGATAGAAACATGTGAAATAGACAAAATGAAAGTCATGCAGAAGTTGGGAAAAGGCCTGGATTAGGGCAAGCGTCTTCTACCCACCTCATAGGAAAGTTACAGTGAGGTGATTGAAATAAGCAGAAATCATTTAATTATCTCTCTTCAGAAACACAGCCCCTGCCCCGTAGGAGCTGCAATAAATTTCTTGGGAATTATAACACTCTCAAATCTCATACTTGCTGATAAATTGTCAGATTATCAACTTTTGTTTTCTGCTTTTACAGTCATCTCATTGTTTACTTGAATTTGTCTTCCTTTGCTTAGTGTTTCCTGTGAGGTAGAAAGTGTTTGTATCACCTTGGCCCACCTGTGTTCTAATCTCTCTGCTTTACTTTCCTGCCCTTTTTCCCATATTCTGTGACTGCTATTTTTCCTCCTGACTGAATGGATGATCTGCTATTCTGGAATACACCTACTTTTAATTGGTCATCAAGTATCCCTTAATCAGTCTTCAGGAAGATGGCCAAATTCCCCTTTTGTTTTTCTTTTCCAAAAAGCATTCTGATTTTTTTTAAAATGGTTTTCATGTGCCTTTCAGCCATTATTTAAACCAATTTCTGAATATTATTTTCTAGATATTCTCTAAAGGGGAAGGTTGTTTGTTTTCAGTCATTTTGAGTAAAGTTTTTTATTCTTAATACTTTCATGTTAGGCAGGTTATTTTTAATATCTATATTTGTTCAGTATGTTAAATTCTTATTACCTACCCACATATGTAAAATCTGAGAGATATGTTTTTGTTAAAACATGAGACTTCCTTCCTTAAGTTAAAGAGCTAATTTACTTCAATGCAGCACATTTTTTTTACAAGTGTTGCTTAAAAAATTTTATGTAAAAAATTTTATGTAAGAAGTAGTGAAAATTTAGTTAAAAATATGTCCTCTTGGAAGAAATAACAAATCATGGACAGATCAACATGAATTCTTGTTCTGTATCAGTCATTGTCCAAATAATTTGACATACATTAGATTCTGTAAAATGGGTGTGTGTTAATATTGTTTCCTTATGTGTTCCAATACTTAATTAATGATCATTGCTTTTGCATAATGTGTATTCATATAGTTATGGGTCAATAATGCACATTCTCAGTTTACTTTAGTAAAGTACATTGGAAGTTAATTAAAATGAGTGTAACTTGTGCTTTTGGTAGGAAAACTGTTATCAAAGTGTAAATTAGGGAGGAAAGTGGCAGTTAAATCTATACAATGTATCTATTACCACACACTTGAAGCTTAGCTCTAATTACACATTGGACATGTGAGCAAACAGCATCTGGGAGAGTTCCACTCATTTCTGAGGGCCCTTCTTCACATCTATAAAAGAAGGCTATTTATTTAATAACCAAGATTATTAATAAGCCACTTTCTGCTCAGAACAAAAAGTAGCGTGAAACGACCTCTTCTAATGTGGGCATGTTGGCTGTATTCATTGTTCCCTTTTCGAGGCACTATCTGCCCAACAAGTGTCACGAGAAAAGGAGTTTATATTCAGTTCTTTAGACAGAGGAAGGCATTTTCGTGGATTGATAACTACCCAGAAAGGGCATTTACACCTGATGGAAGAGGAAAATTCTGTAGACAGATTTGCGCCTGTCTGCAAACCCTTCACCATCTGAATAACCCCCGAGGTTAAATAGCTGGTAGACATCTGTAGGCAGAAGTAAGAGAAATGAGATCATCAAGGAACGGTGTCGTGCTTACAACATGTGGCGAAATGAGTGGCTCTTCACCATCTGTTATTTGTGTGTGTATTTTATTATGTAAATGTTCGTACACACTGCATTCTAAACAAAGGAACATTACTTCCACTTTGTTGGTGCTGCCAAGCTTGCGTATGTGTCCTGGAAAAAGAAAGTGGCAGACAGAAAATTCAGGGTTCATCTAGAACTTGTGTCCCCACTTCTTTCACCAAGCGGGTGAGAGACTCTCAGTAGGTTTGATTCCTTTTCTACATCCTGTTCACAAATACAAAGCTCGACTGTGACTGGAAAACAATGCCTTAAATACTAGAGTTATGGTCTAAAGCTTCTTTTGCTGGGGTTCAAGGGAAAAAAAATACTAGAAGCTAGGGTGTCCTGGGATGGATCCAATGTACACGAGTGATAAATCCAAGCTAGAAAATAAATTTGGACAGAGAAAACAGGCTCTGTTCAATTTTCTTTCATCTGTTTAATTCCTGGCACATATCTGTGGGTCAGGGGAAGGTTCTGGTGGGCTGCTGTCATTGTCTCCCCCAAAACAAGACGGCTGTGTATGTGCATGTTGGGGAGGAATGAAAGTGAGGAGATTTGGGCGACACATATTCTGGTTTAAATTTTCATAAAATTACCAATTTAAATTGAAATGTAATTATCCTAACTGGCATCTTTTTGGCAGCAGCTTAAAAAAAAAAAATCCCTCGGCTTTACTGTACCAAGCAAAAGCCCAGAGGAGTCCTGACACTGGCCTTTAATCAAAAGCTGAAAAGACACAAAAGCTTTTAGATAATCTATGCCAAGCTATCTTGGACAGCACGGAATTGCCTGGAGCACCCTTCTGGTGGCATTTAAAACACCTGGTGCCCTCGGAAAAAAAATACATCTGTGTCTGCAATTTCTCCTTCTGTAATTCCCTTAAATCTCCCAATCTCAACCTATTCTCCTATCTTTAAAAGTAGGGATGTTGCGGTGACAGTAAAATAAAGCAATTTTATTTACCAAGAGAATGATACTTGTCATTGGCTATGCCTGGAGGTGGCAGACTCAGGTGCCCATCTGTACAAACACTTCCTCACTGTTTATTTCATGTGGTTTAATATAATTAAACTATCATTGTGCTCATTGATTCAGCTCAAATTTTAATTTGATAATTGGGAGAAAGGTGTGCATTTGAAATGGAGGCAATTAATTGACACTTTAAATGCACTTGAACAGAAATAATTTAAGTTACACCATACTTAGTGGTGACATACTGTTGTGTTTATATGGATTCTTTTAGTTAGTGCTATCACTAGAAGATAAAAGTAAATAATGCTACCAAGCCTTACTCCCTTTTGATATTGGCAGTCTAATTCTGCAATTTGGAAATATTTTCGCGGCCACAAACAATTCCATTCAGTTCATAGACATTGGCTTTTCTGTAACAAAGACATTTTAACTTTCAACAACAACCTAATCATTCATAACTAGTCTCACATATATGCAATGTGATCATGCAGATTGTCATATAATTGTGTCAATAGTGTGGTTCTCATCCTAACAAACATCTTGCAGAAAGAAATAATGAGAATAACAAAGACAAATTCTCAACTTATAATATCCATCTTTCTCATGATTTGAATAGAAGAAAAAACTCTTAGTTTTTCTTCAATACCAGATTTACATTAATTTATTCCAAGGGAATACATATAGTTCGGTGAACTTACTGAAACTTAAGCAGAAACCGTATTTATAGATAAAGCAAATTTTTTTTAGTGTTAATTATCTTACATCTGGAAACAAATAAGCTTTAGTAATTTTTAAGATGAACAAAAGCTAGTTTGTTTTAGCAACTTGCAAAATCTTCATCACTTTTTACTGAAATTCTTTTATTTACAGATCCTGAAATAGACACTTTTAATAAAAACTGAAGCAAATTCAGTTTTACAGAATCTTAACTACCAATTGTACCTGTAGTAAATAATGTTACTTAATAAGAATTATTAGTCATTTCTACAGTGCCCTGAAAGGACTTGTTCTTAACGTAAATAATTGGAGAAATTATCTGCCTTGTAGATGAAAACTTGTGTTCTAGCTTCAATCTATTATTTAATGCTTTTAATATTCGGTGGAACCATGGATGAACCTAAGAAAGTTTTGGCAGGTCATTTCAGTTAAGCAGCCACACTCTTCTTTTTATTAAAGCTGGAAACCTCATTAAAATAGGCTCTGTGAAGATTTTGTAAACTGCAGTTTCAAATCAAGGTTGGCAATAATCTTTTCATATGAATGTGGTTCTTTTGGCACTTTCAAATTTCTGAAAGTAAGACATGCTAAAGAGAAGAAAAAGGCAATGAACAAAGGAAAACCAGCCACATAAAACGCCAAACAAACCTATTTCTTATATACTTTGTTTCCATTATTTCCAGACAGAATTCTCCAAAAAACTTGTTTTTTATCAGGTAATATAATAGTTATAAAGAAGGACACAATCGTATGTAAAATCCTTAGCCATGCTTACAGAGAGCCCTTGGTTACCAAGAAGAACTGAGGACTTCTGAAAGAGCAGAGAATTTTAGGGCTAGAAGGGAGCTGATCTGATTGCTCAATAATAGCAAAAACGATTATGGGCCAGAAATTAAAGACTATGCAAGTTCAGTAACTAGTTGGTGAGGGAACTAAGATTATTAAACAGATCTTTGGATTCCCAGATTAATGCTTATTTTGTGTGACATCGTCGGTAAATTCAATATTCCTGGTTGAAATGTTATCAATTTAACACAATCTGCCATATGTATTTGTAAATTTACTCCTGAGTAAGAGAGTTTTCATTGTTTTATTTTTATTTTGTAGGAAAGCCAAATTTCACAAATCTAGTTCCTTCCTAAAATATACTCATTTTTATAAACTCCTTAAACCTAAAGAATATTGATGTATTGTTAATATTCTTTAAATATGAATTCATCAATAATCTCTTTTCTTTTTTTTTTAAAGATTTATTTTATTTATACATACAAGCTGGGGTACAGGCCAGAGGCGTGGGGCGGAGAGAGGGTTCACCAGAGACAGAGTTGGGAGCAGAACAGGCAGATCAGAAATACACTGCTGAGAGGAGCAGCGGGCGAGGCAGGAGAGGTCTGCCACTCCATGTGGGATTCTCCCCGGCCAGGCGTCAAACTCGCGTTGCCACTGCCGACAGCTCCACAGTTCAGTGCTTAACCGCGGCACCACCAGGGAGGCCCTAATCTCTTTTCTTTATGTTTTTATTAGTTAATTAACAGGCAGTTCCTTCTCTCTATCTCCAGCATTTTCTCTCTAGTTTTGAGAATATTTTTGAAAGCTTATTAATCACACAGAAGTACTATATAGGTAGAAGTGAAGATATTAGTTCCTTAACTAATATGATATATCTGATGAGAAGTTAACAGGTAATTTTCCTTTAACTCAAGCTCAATATCTTATTAAAATAATTCTTTTTTAAAAATGAATATAAAGCCAAATGATCTACCTGTTCCCTTGATGCTTATTTAAATGACAAAGACTTTCATGAAGGAAACCCAAAATTCCTCAATTTAAATTCACTCAGCTCAACAGAATTAGCTCAATAGTTAGGAGGGAACAAAAAGCATATGATAAAGTCATCTCAAAGTAGTTCAGCAATTCATATACCCACACAGAGCAACATTCAGGAAAGGTATAGATAGGAATAGAAGTGGTTAAATATGCTGTGATAGTTACAGGTGATAAAATAGTGATGTTTTTTCATCAGTGGAATTATTGATTATGTCTTGCATTGACTTTTTTTCAGACAAAATAGAAAAATAAATTGGGTGAGGAATGTTCTGTTAAATAAACACTTTTTGCCCCCTGTAGTCACTATTTGCCAAATAGTATCAAAGAGGAAAAAAATGCAATGAGTTTATTAGGCTAGAATCTATAACTTACATTATAACCATGAAGGGTAGAAAACTAAGAGCTAGATCACTTATGTTGTGTGGGAATCATTGAGTGAGATATTTTTGAGCTAGGAAGACTTTTGCAAATGAATGAGGAGTAGAGGGAAACAATATAAATCCAGTTCTAGATCAAGACATAAAGATAGCAAACAATTCACAAGTTACTTGTTGATATCAGTAATAGTTACAAGTTATCTACTGCTTTTCATGTACCTATAACACTGGTCAACAAATTTTTACAAAAGTCATGTTACTGAAATAAAATTAGTCATTTCCTATCAATTTGTATGTGCTCAACACGAACATGACAGCCAAATACTAATTTTGGCTCTAGGTTTTTTTTTGAAATCTGTAATAATTTGATGTTTATATCATGAAATGCATGCCAATAGTAATAGGCCCATGGTTAATACCTGTAAAAATCAAGTCATGGACTACTTCTTAGATTTCTTTGCTTATCTCTTGTACAGTTGTTCAGGGATAGAATAGATGGAATACGGTTTCCATTGTGCAAAAGCACAGCCTTGAAACTCAGTTTCAGAGTCTAGAAATAGTCTCCACTATTGTGGAGTCATGAGTGATTTCTAAGGCATTTATGAGGCCCTCAATGTCGGAACAGAATACTAGAGTACTTTTCTTTCTGAAGAAAGGCTCCAACTGCTGATGGCGCTTTCGATGGAAAGTAACTGTGACATCTTCTTCAAGATTCCATTGTTGGAGTCTTGATCCTAGCAATTCTGCCTTTTTCTTGGATAAGCCCAAATCACAAACTGGGTCATTGAGTTCTTCCTGTGTTAGTCTGTGTGGTGTTGATGATACACCACAGTGAAAATCTGGATCACTGCATGCTGATGGAACAGGAGAAGAACATGTCAGCTCAGCCTTGTGCTCATCAGATGAATCAAGAGACTATTCTGCTGGAGGTTCTGGAATAGGAAGTCCCTCACCATGTGGAACTGGTCTCAATGCAGATGGAATGTTTGGGTAGACTCTTCTCGACTTCTTTTGCTCCATTATTCCACCAGAAAGAGCAGGAATCAAGCAGAAGTAACAGTCTTTTATATGGTTGTTTGGCTCTCTCCACACCATCTGCAAATTGTGTTGATGGTCTTTTGCCATTTAACCACTGTGAAAGCTGTGTTGTACATGTAGCATAGCATATATGCAGGGCCCAAGGCTTGTCTTGGTCACCAACCTTGCATCCAAAGTCAAGAATAAGCCTTCTTCACTTGAGAAGTGATCCTTTTCTTCTGGTTGGCAAATGTCACTTCCCCACAAATAGAGCAGAAATTGTCCACGCTATTAACGCACTCTCGAGGCATGACTGTTCTGTATTGTGCCTAAATGGATAAAATAATAACAGTTCTATGGAACAGTAGCTTCAACTGTCTCACACAAAGTTTGAAATATTTTCTTTTATTTATTTATTTATTTTTATTTTGTTAAATTTTTTTAAAAGATTTATTTATACAAGCTGGGGTACAGGCCAGAGGCGTGGGGCGGCAAGAGGATTCACCAGAGACAGAGTGGGGAGCAGAACAGGCAGACCAGAAATACACTGCTGAGTGGAGCAGCAGGTGAAGCAGGAGAGGTCCACCGTACCATGTGGTATCCTCCCCGGCTGGACTTCAAACTTGCATTGCAAGTTGCCGACATCTCCACAGTGCAGCGCTCAACCGCTGTGCCACCAGGGAGGCCCCAAAGTCTGAAATATTTTCAATGCTCAACCTTTCTGACGGGGCTTTCTAGAGTGCACTGCTGACGTTAGCTTACTTCAGCAGCCGCCTGGCAGTGGCATTGCTTTGCATAAAAAAATGATGCAGTCAACTCTGGATGATGTGTGCATGATTGTTATGCAATATGATGCAATATTCCATCATTCTAGGCTGATTTAGGATGTTGTTGCAGTCCTACTGGATAAATTTACACGGTGAAACATATAAAATGAATTCTATGAAATATCTTCCAAATGAGAGCTAATAAAAAATTTTCAGGGTTATATTCATGTTCAGCACACCAAGATACTACAGATTAGGGCCTTTTTAAGTCAATAATGACCTCAGTGTTGACCAGTGAATAATACTTCTCAATTGGTGGGCACATTTAATATGGATTTTTTAAAAAGATTTATTTATTTATGCATATAAGCTGGGGTGCTGGCCAGCGGTGTGGGGCAGCAAGAGACCTCACCAGAGTCAGAGTGAGGAGCAGAACAGGCAGATCGACCGAAATATACTGCTGAGGGGAGCAGTGGGCAAGGCAGGAAAGGCCTGCTGCACCATGTGGGAATCTCCCCGCCCGGGCATCAAACTCACACCACAGCTGCTGAAAGCTCTACAACGCTGTGCTTAACCCGTTGCGCCACCAAGGAGATCCCTAATGTGGATTTTTAATAAAAGCAAATACATGGCAATTTCTCAGAAGTCCTAATCTGATTCACAAATTTATTTCTTCAACTTCAAAAATTATAAAATTGATATATTTAGAATTGAGATCTCAATATATATTTTTTGGTCATTATGTTTATTAATATCATTTGGAATACTGTATGCTGTAGGGTTAGCGGTTCACACCTGTACAAATGTATGTTAGCACTTTATGTCTACCACCAAAGCCCCAATAATCTGCCACCATAGTCCACTGCTCCTCTTCCCTCCATGCTCCCCCAACTCCTTTCCTGCTTGCCTCAGTGTGATCTCAATTTTCAATGTTAAAAATAACCCGTAGGTAAGTTGAAACAACTCATGTGGCCACTAAATGATAATGGGCACTCATGTAAACATCCCCGTAATTTTCAAAATCTTGACATTTAAACAGCAGCTTCTACTTAGTTATACTGTCGTCTCTGTCTGTGTATTAACGTTGGCCTGCTGTTTTACAGGCTTTCCAAGTACACAGGGAATGTGGCTGAGTTAGCAGTTTTGTTTTAATATATTCCTGGAAATTTTATCTTCAGCAGTTCTGTGTGCTTTCAGCAAGTGGTGAAAATGGATGCAGTTTTCTAAGTCTGACGAGGTCATGACTAATGACACCAGTGGCTGTGAAAAAAACCATGTAGCAGCAGGTTCTGGTGGCATATGAGAAATGGCACGTGTGTCAACTTGCCATCTTCCCCTCACTTTTTTACATTAGTTTCGTTGTTGTAAAATCATTAGAACCCTCTCTGGGCACTGAAACTGCTCATGCCACTATTGAAAGCCTTCATAATTGCACTGGCAGCTTAGAGGCCCTATGAAACCAAGAGATGCAATGTGTGCATGGCTCCTTTCTAAAGAATTGTCAGTGGCAAAGACAGATACTCTGGAAAGCATCCTACGGTGACTGGTGAAACTCCTCTAATCAAGTGTCTGTCCCTTCCCAGCCTCTGATAACAAGTCCTCAGCACCCGGTACCCTCAGTCCCCACATGCTTTGTCAAGATGACTGCAAGGGGATCTCACTCTGCAGGCTGCAGCTGCATTCAGGTGTGGCGTGGGCTTCTTCTCATTTCTGTGCTCAGTATCCAGGTCAGAGTGGATGTGACTTTCACAGCAGCATGAGCAGAGAGAGACATCGAGGCTTCAGAGTCCTCATAACAAGATGCTAGAACAGTCTCCAAAGTGCTGGGGTCAGCCCACCTGAGGAAGCTGCTTTCTTCTAACCTAGTATCCCAGTCCAGGTCCACCTAATGAAGAGTGTCAGGCGGCTGGAATATTGACTTTTGTTCACTTTCCAGGTGGAAAGACATTGCCTCAGCCATGGTATCAGAACTGAGACACCCAAAGTTCCCACTTAAGTTAAAAGTATGAAAAGCTGGACCTCACTCACAACTTAAATTTTATTGCCAACGAGTTCAGATTTAATATGTTTTAGACCGAGAGGCCGAGTGCTATGCAATGAAAGCTGTTGTTATGTGTTATGTGTTAATAAGGATGAAAACAGGTTTTCTGGAGCTAATAGCTCTCCTCTGAATCGTGGCCTTATTTACAGTGGAGGAATGTCGTAGATAATATATTTCATCAGCAACGATGGCTTGAATATACTGCGTGAATAATTATGGTATCTTTTCATCCCTCTTTTGTTATAGGAAACCTTTATAGTAAAGGCTTTTACATATGCAGTGGGAGTGTGTAATCCAAGTATCAAGTCTAACAAGAAATTGTTTTGGCAAGTTCAGAACCCTCTCAAAATTCATGGGTTTGGAGTTTCATATCTAATTGGAACCTTTTAATGTTGGAATAGGTTTGCTCTTAGGAAAATAGAGTAAAGCTTTTAAACAAGGGGTAAATGATCCTTAAGAAATACTCAGCAGGATTCTGTGACATTCAAATTATATTTATTTAAAAACAGAAACGCTTGTGTTCTGGTGTCTTAACATAGAGAAAAAAATGGAAACTGTATATACATCTATAAGAACTACAGGCATTGAAAAATTTTGCAAAAGGTTTTGTGAGGTACTGTTGAGCCAAATAATTGAAAAATACCTTGAGAGTGTCAGCGATGGAATGGATTCTGTTCAACACATTGCCATTTGCTAGAAATTTTCTCTCAAGTATGTGCCAGCTGTATAAAGATCTAATTCAGGTTTCCACTCTCCTAATATTAACTCACACCATCCTGAGATCATTTACTGCTTCATTCCTAGGTTTTCCAGTGATGAAAACAATCTTCTTTTCTTTTTTGAAAATGTTTTCTAGTCCTCACATTCGAACTTTCATCTGTGCCACAAGTCGGGCACATTGGTCATGCTAAATAGTCAAATAAAAAGAACTAGAAAATCTATCTCTTTTTTTTTGGTCTCTTTCCAGTCTCTCCATTTTAAGTGCAAATGACTCCCATATGGTTTGACCTTATGGTGAGAATGTTATGAATATTGAGTAAAAATAATCCTTCCTAAATATTAAACTTAGAAAGAAGTCGATACTAGGTATCGTAATGGACAGGTAAACCTTGTTCAGAAACATTGCTTCTTGTCAGTAACAAACACAAATTGCTTTGACAGCATCTAACAAATTGGGCTTTTGGAAAACTAGATCTCACTGTTGGAAAGAATTACAATGAAATTGTAATTGGGGTGGCGTGACTCCCTGGTTGCATAAACATATACTTGGTGCCCATTTTAAAGCTTCATGTTTTGGTTTTGAGCAAGTTTAATTTGTCATTTCTAACCAAATAGTTCAAACATTTTGCATTCTACCGAAGACATATTTACTGATATCCAGGACACAAAGACTTTCTTTTAGGAGTATTTTACTTTTGATACTTTGGTCTAATGATCCTTTTGGATTAAATGTTACACATATTGATAGGTGAGGATCAATCTTCACCTTTTCCCTATGTAGATATCTGGTTCTTGCAACATTATTTTGGAAAAGATATTTCTTTTTCTCATTGAAAGGCTTTTATGCAATTTTTAAAAAATCATTTGACCAATTATGTTTGGACCTATTTCTAGATTCTATTATCTTCCATTCATCTATTTGTCTAATTTTTCTGTAAAATCTCTTGATTGCTCTATATTTATAGTATGTCATGAAATCCAAACATCTCAGTTCTCTGATTTTCCCTTTTAAAAATTGCTTTGACTATATTTGTTATTTGAATTTTCATAAATATTTTTAGAATTAGCATGTCCATGTTGGCAAAACCATGCTGGGATTTTGATTAGGGTTGTATTGAAATTACAGATTTGGAGAAAACACATTCCTTCACAATGTACACATAGCCACATGTAATTAGCAAAATCACAATATTAACATCATTTAATACTATTAACTGATTTTTAGGTCTTATTCAAATTTTATCAATTTCTCTACTAATGTTCTTTTTTTCTGGGCTATGATGCCCATGAGTGTCACACATCATCATTAGAAGTCATTTCTCCTTATCTTCCCTGTTCTGGAAGAGTCCTCTATTTAGCTTTATGTCCTTGACATATTTTCAGAATATTGGCCTGTTATTTTGTACACCACCTCCCAATTTTGGTTTGTTTGATATTTCCGCATGTTTCAACTCTGGCTATTTATTTTCAGGAAAAAAACCTCAGAAGTGATGCTCTACTCTTCTCAGTGTATCCCTTTATGAGGCAGAAGTTGTCCCTCTGTCTCATTGCTGGTGATATTACCTCTATCACTTATTTAAAATGGTATCTGCCATTTTCTTTTTCCCACCCTTTTAAACTAAGAAGTTTGCTGGGAGGTTGTTATCTTTCTTCAGGTTGAATATGTTCTATTAATATATTTTCAGCTTTATTGATCCTTTTCTTCACTATTTCTCACTATCCAGTGTTTTTTTTTTTATTTCAACTATTGAAATTTTCAGTTCTGAAACTTCCAACTTTTAATATTTGCAGAGATACATTGTTTTCATTCACTGTAAGTCTAATTTTTTATGTCATGGAGCATAATCATAAATTTTTTAAAGTATTTGTCTAATTATTCCAACATGTGTTAACTTCAGGGTTGGCATCTGTTTATGGTCTGTTCCCTTGAGGCTGTCACATTTTCTTGATTATTTATATGTGAATAATACTGGACTGTGTCCTGGACATTCTGAATATTAGTTTGTGGAGAATCTGGATTCAGTTATATTGTTTCAAAAAGTGTTGATGCTTTTCTTTTAGCAGGCAATTAACTTGGTTAGACTCAAAGTGCAAATAGGCATGTGTGTGGTGGGCGGCAGTTTAGATCTCAGATCATTTCCATAAGTCATAACTTTAAGCTGCTTTCCCTTTGTCTGATTCAATGTGTAGTTTAATGGTAGAGACTTGTATGACTTTAAGCACAAAAATCAAGATTCTCTTTCTTTGGCTCTCTTCTGACTCTCCTCACTCTCCAGTAACTCTGGTTGTCCTGTGCTTCGTGTCCTATCCTATTTCCTTTAGCCAGTAGACTTCTTGTCAGAGTTTGAACCATTCTTACATCAACTTCACCTCAACTGAGGCTTCTCTCAGGGCAGAACTACAGAAAAAAAAAAAAAAGAAAGAAAAAAAAGCGAGGAACTCAATCTGTTCTTGATTGTTTTCCCCAGTACTTGCCTTTGCTCCTAAATCTGCATATCACACTTCAGGCTCCAGAACCCTCAGGTAGTTATGATAGTTTTTCCAACTTGTAAGTATTTTTTTCTAGGAGGATTGCTTTGTTATATCGTCATTTCTGCATTCACATGAAGGCTAAAAAGATGGGTGGAAACTGAATTTGAATGGTGAAGAGATGTCCTAAAAATTAGAGTGAATATGAAGAGTAAAGAGGCTTTTAGTCAAAACTTCACTTACATAAAATAGTGGACTCCTTTGGGTAGCTCCTGACTCATAATATACTTACCCCACTTAATCATTTCCACACCCTTCAGATCCCTCATATTCATACTGTTGGCACCTAGCAGTCATATTTATTCAGTGGTGCCTGGAGTTCATGGCCAAAATTGATTGAGAAATGATTGGACACCCTACTTGGTTTGGCTCCCTTTACTCCCTTGAGAATTAGGAATTAGGAGGAAGGGACTCTATCTTCCCTTCATGACTTGAATTCTAACATTTATAGTACATACCGGTTCTTCTTCTGCCATCATGTGAATTGAATAGGAGGGAGAAAAAGCGGTCAGCTAAAAAGGAGAGATAAAACAAATGCACAGAGAGAAGGAGAGTCAAGAAGTGGTGAGAGAATGTTCTCGGTCTCCAATAATTTTTAATATTCTTTCAGTCCTGCCTGACATTTGGCAACATTGTTTTCCTTAATTACTATTCCTGTATCCTAATAAGAAATCTTTTTCCACCTTAAACCAACTTTGCAATTTGAAAATTTAAGTATTCTACTATATATAGTTTCTATAGTACAGGCATTCAGAGATTTACATAACAATAGAGATGGGCATACACAGAACAAATGTGTCAAGGGATATGAAGCTGGCAGGAAATGGGCTACAATTCTATAGTGTTTAAACCGAGATAATAATTTATTGTGCCAAGATAGCCATAGAGATCACAGGCAAAAATCCTGTTAATTTGAATGTAATCAGAAGAAAATAGGAGCAAGAAACCATTAAAAGGTGTGATTGTTTTGCCCCTTATTTAAGTAAAGACTAGATAAGATAACGTTTTTGACTATAAACTCTACAAATGCAATATTTGTGTCTTGTCCTGGTGCTTGTTCCCTACCTCAGGGTCAATCCCATTACTATAATTAAGTTTCTGCTTAATCAATTTTATTTTTGTACTTAATAAAAAGAGGCATTTTTTCTAGATGTTCTGTTTTTCCAATTATATAACCACTAAGAAATCAATTGCTTAACAGAAGTTAAAGTAATATGATTTGAGCATGAATTACTCTCTGACAGAAGGACATAATGAGCCAGATGAAAAATCAGAGTCCGTCTCCCCATCCCCCCATATAAATAAATAAATCTCTATAAAAGTAAATCTTGGGATTCTTTGGATTTGTCAAACATTTCATGGATCTTCCAAAACATTTTGGCAGGATAATTCCCTAAAGTGATTCATTATCCATCAATTCATATTTCAATGTCACTTAATATTTGTTGAATATTCACAACATGCTAGCATTGCACAGCTGCTGAGAACATGCTTCTCTGTCTCTCAACCTCACACTGCATTTTTTTAAAGATGGAAAATAACATATATTTTAAAATTTGTTGAGAGGATAGGAGAAAATTGGTCTGAAAACAAATCAGCACATCCTACCGTTTAAGAATAAATCTCCACATTCCCTTTATGAAGATAATCTTTGGTTCTGAATGCATAAAAATGTGCCTGTGTGTGTGTGTGTGTGTGTGTGTGTATACTTTTATATCTGTACACTTTAATTTTACTAGTACTTCTATAAAATTTGTTTTATTCACAATTAATTTTATCACCTAATATTTAAATGTGTATTTATATATATTAATATTTCTATTTCTTAAATACTAAATTTTTTTCTCACCTTTATTTGTATCTGCTTCCTAATTTGAAAATAAGTACATACATAGTTCTATATTTGTTTGGTTCCCATAAGAGGACTCTGTTAACAATCTCCACTTGCCCCATAAACCTTCACACTTCATTCTCTTACTCCATTTAAGTATCTAAGAGTCTTTCTCAGTCATGCTATCAAAAATAGTATTCACAACTCCTGGTCACATTTCTGATACTTGGGCTTTGCTTTAGTTTTCTTTGCCATATTAGATTTTTTTTGAATGTTTATTGTCCCTTTCCACCTTCTGTAATACAAAGTCCATAAAATAGGAAGTTCATTTTTATTCTTTCTTATACCTACATGGATTAGAATACTGTGTAGCAACTGTATGTGCTTCCAAAGACTGTCGAGTAAATAAGACTTCTCAAAGAAATAATATTATTTTTCTCTTTTTTCAAATCTTAACCTCAAATCATACTCAATTTGCAAATCAACCTACTTGCTATCTTCCATCCTTCCTTTTTCTTCTCCTATATTGAACTTAAGATTTATTCCTTTTTGATCCATTTTTCCTCCATCCTGATTATAGAAAGCTGTCTGTGTCCATTTTTGTGAAAACATTTAGCTAGCTCTGGTGGAAATCTTCTTTAATCAATTTTTCTCTTTAAACTTAATTCCTTCACCAAGATTTTTTATAAAGAATGTACGTGGTGAGTGTTGATAATATAAGATAAATAGAATAAATTTCCCTGCAAAAGATATTTGGACTCAAGAACTTAGACACTCATTATGTTAACTTTGGTGTAGTTTCTCTAATATTTTGGTAAATTATAAATGGCTTCAAATAAGATGAGACTTTTAAAAAACATTTTAAGAATGCTTATGTAAAATTTCTTTAGCTATGAATGAATAGTAATGACTTGTTATATTTTATTGACCTAAAAGATTATGAGCATATAAAAATATGATGAACTATTACATGGTGCCATTAACTGTTATTTTTCCTAATAAAAGTAGAGACTCATAAAGAACATAAAACCCTACAAGAAAGTTGAAATGTAGGCTTGGGGGTAACAGTGACTAAATGTGTTTAGTGTAGAGATTTCATGAGATATAATAGATTCCATGTGGCTCCAGAAACCTACCTTTCATCATTTTTCCTACTCCAGAATAATGGATCACCACTTCTCACAGAAAAGAAAAAAACAAAAAACAAGAGAAAATTAGGCTGCGGCATCTGCTTGCTCTTCTTTTGTTTCTTTCAAGTAAAATATTATGTATTTCAGTCCAAGGTTTCCTTAAAATGCTTCATTTACCAGTGTGCATTACAGTGCCCAGAATATTTTAAATTAACATTAAAAAAAAAACAATAGTAATGAGCATCATCATTATTCAGTAACAGCTCAAACAGCTGTCTTTCTTTTTTGTTCTTGCTTGGAATTCTTTTCATATTTTCAAAGAGTTTAGAAAAATAAGTTTTCTGAAAGTAGGAATATAAATCATATTAGCTGAAACTTTAGAAAACAGATTCTCACTGTCCTCAGAGAAGTATAGAAGAATAATAAAAGGTTATGATAAACAGATAAACACATTTTTGATTTTCTGAAAGCAGAATACTAAACAATAGCCTTTTTTGGCTGATAGAAACAGCTTAGTTGATGATAGGTTTGTTTGTTTGTTTTTTAAGCAGCATAGACATCATGCTATTTTTTTCTATTTATTTATTGACCTGAAACTCTATGTGATAAGTGATAATTTGACCACAGGTAAATATTGCTATGATATACTCTCATAGCCTCTTTATGTATACCCACGTATCAGCACATTCTTCGCTGAATTTTATTGATCTATTGATGAATTTCATCCTCATTAGAAGATGTGCTTGTAGAGGGCAATGGTCATCATCATGTAGCTTTTCACACTAAGCACAAAAACAGAATCTTTGCTATGGAGTCACTGTATGCACTGGAATGGCAAGGTGACTGGGGCTCAGGTATTTCCTCCTGATATCGAACTATGAAGTGGGTGCTGTTAGATGAGAAGTTCTATCCCAGAAATTTTAACCAACATTTAAGTTTCTCCAAGATGCTTACAAGCATCACCGACTATTTATTTTCTAGGATGTTGTTTCCCATGTAATCTGAATATTTTCTCTCCAAAGTACTCCGTGTGTAAGATAAGCAAATAACTTGGGAATTAATTTTCTCTTCATTTGCCTAGTGCAATACTACAAGAGCATTGTACTGAGTGTTAAAAAAAAATGCCTTTTCTCTTTTTCCTTTTGCTAATATGCTGAGTAGTTGTATGAAACTAGTGAATTTAGGCCTGTACGGACTGGAAAATGAAATGGCTGTTTTATATATATTTTTTTAATGATCCTGTTCAATTTCAACATTTCAGATTGAAATTTCATCTGTCAGTTATTTGCTATAAACTATTGCATTTGAACTCCAGCTTCATTGTAATAGATTAGATTTCTTGTTCTAAACTGTATCTTTCTGATAAATAATCTTATTATGACCTCAGAACTACTATCTTCTTTAGATAATAATAATAATAGTGATAATAATTATGAACTACTTCTGTATCTCATTTTGTTCCTTTAAATCTTATTTAATTGACTTTGCAAAATTAAACAGACTAATTTTACCTGTGATTATATAAGCAAATGCTCAAAAACAAAAATTCAACATTAATGTTATTAATGCTGTTCTTTATTGAGTGCTTAATAGCTAAGGACTGTGCAGTGAATTTTGTATTTTTAGTCTTGCATTTTGAGGTGCACATTAGCATTTCTATTGTTTCAACTATATACTTAGAAACCAAGCTTCAGAGAAGTGCAGTACATTATCTACATTTTCATGGTTGTATGTGCAAAATATGTTATAACAGACACTAAATTTTAACTCTTTTCTCAAATTACAAGGAAAAAAAAAAGGCCAGACCACATCTTAAATTTAAAATATATGGGTCACATAAGTACTTAGAAGTTAACCTAATAAATGATGTATTTATAAAAGCATCACATAAATCAACAACTATTGTCACTCAAAATTTAAACTATGAAATGAAGAGTCTCTAAAAAGTGAATTTGACAAGGTCACAAATGAATCTTTTCCCCAGACTTTACTGTTATCATTACTGCAAACAAACTGTTACCAATTTTTCCATACATCATACCCTTACATACCATTTTGGGGTCCTTTGAAGATAATTATATCTGTGATATCATGTGCATCGTTGACCAACCCTTTGTTATGTTTTTATGTATTTCTTGTATCATTTATAATTTCCAAAAATAAATACTTGAAATAGCAACTACTTCTACAATCAAGTCTACAAAAATAATTTTTGTGTATATGAATATATATATAGCAACAAAATTTTTTTAGAAAAGATAAAAAGATCACAGTGCAGTCTTTTGTTTTTGTCTTTTTGTCTAATCATCCTTTAAACCATAACTCAAACAATTTAAAATAGAAATCACATGTTGAACTTCAAATGGTTATTCTGTTTATTTAATTTGTCTTGTTTTCATCCAAAAATGGGTTATTTTCCCAAATATTTCTGGAAGATGTTTCCCAAGGAGCCTGAAGTATACTGATGTTAAATTTTAGGCTGTGGCACTGCAGTGAGTACCAGAACACTAATATTTTTTGATGACTTAGCATAAATTGCTATCATGGGGAAGGAAACCAGTGTGGATGGCAAAGGAATAGGAATTACTTTGTGGACAAAGAAAGTTTTAAACAGCAGTAAACATTTCCAAAGATGAATTGTATCTCTCTAATGCTTCAAATTAAAACACAGTCATCAGTGACTTTTCAGGAGAAGAAAAATGAAGTGCAGACTTTAAATAAAAAGTACACACAAAAAAAATCCTTGCCACTTATAACCTACCCTAACTCAGTTTCTTAAAGTGATTATCATTTTATATATGCTTAAGAATATAAGTTTTGCTGTATTCATATTCATCCATTCCCTCAAATACAATTTCCATCAGCTGTCGATCAGTGTAATAAAGTGCCATCAAAGAAATACATTACCACATGGGATCAGCGATTTTCCTGTATAATCCTGTAAGCAAAAAATAAAGTCAACTCCTTTTTGGAGTCAGTTACGCTAAATAAAACATAAGCATTGTGAATGACAGTAAGTCATTCTGTTAAATGATGAACAGAGAGACTAAACTGTTGGCTCTCTGGTCACCATTATGATCTACACTTGTTATTAGGCGGTCTAGTCTAGATTGCCTTAAGAATACCTAACTCACTGGTTAAGTAAATTATGCTGTTATAACTTATGAATACAATGGAAATCTATGCAGGCATTTTAATGAGACAGATATTTATTGGCAAAGGATGATACTTATGTATAATGTCTTGGTTTCCCAAGAAACATCCTGAAAAGGAGAGTACTTACTAGGGAGTGAAGAAGTGAGAAAGGTAGGATTAGGTAGAGGGAAAATATTACCAGCAATATAATTATAATTAATCCTTAAATGATATAACATGAAAATTAACCTAGGATGGTCCTTCAGAGCTGTAGAAAAATGTGACAAAGTGGGAAGAGAAGGTTGATCTCTGCGTTATCTACTCATTGGCCACGGCCTTCCTTGCGAGGAAACGTAATCTTGGATGAGTGTAAACCCTGTGACTGAGGCAATTCCCAGTTCGGAGTAATGTTATTACTGTCAGCAGCTGATTTCACTAATCTCTCTGAACAAATTCTTCCACCTTGATGTGCTCTCTGGGCAGAGTACCACACTATCCACTACTGGCCCCGCCTTGCGTTGATCTTTCTTATGGTAAATTCACCTCCTTTGGAATCACTTCTTCAAGATTATGGTAGATCAAGTTTCTTAGAAGACTTTATAAGATGGGTTAACAGGATAAATGACAGTCATCAATGAAGTAGTTGAACTAGAGTCCATAGGTGATACTCATTATATCCACTTCTAGAATCCTTTCTAAATTGCCCTTGCTCTTGGCTGCATGTCTGTCTGTCAAGATGTCTTACCTGGAGGAGTGACCCAGACCTGTAGTGGTCAGATGTCTGAATCTCTGTTTCCCTTTTTATTTTATGGTCCTGAATTTGTGCCTTTATTAGTAAAACAGATTTGGTGGACCCAGGAACCTACCTTTTCCTGATTATCTGCATCAGTGCTAAGGCAGTGACTCATTTTTTTCCCCTGCTGGTCTCTTAGAGCGAGAAACACAGAGTAACTGGGTATTAGCCGTATTTAGGGCTCAGTGGAACTCTGATTGTGTCCCCTGTATAAGAACCTCTTATGTGTAAAATTTTGCATTTGCAAAGTTTGGAAGCAAAAATTTCCTCAATCAGTAATTGGGACCTCTGCCCCTCTGCTCCTCTTTCTGTCTCTGGGTTCCCTGGCATCGCCTGGTGGTCTCTTCTTCTCAGAGCTGTGCTGCCGCTGTCCGCTACTATTTGTAGCACATACATGCTCAGCCTCCAGGCTCATGGGTGCCCACCCATGTATGTCCACACCATAGTCCAGGTGTTCACCATCAGCTTCTCCTGCATTCAAGGCCACAGGTGATAGCCAAGAGACCAAGGGCCCAAAAGCCTGAGCATCTTCATTTACCCTACATGAAGGATAACAGGGCAACATTTCTCCGTGCTACCAGTCTTAGATGGCCCAACTTGCATGTTTTAGGGAAAAAGATAGCAGAGACTCCAAGCCACAGAGGCATGGCCTGAGAATGCAGTTGCTTCGTGTCCACACTACAGGGATCAGGAAATCCCGCTTGGAGGAAGGGAAAAGTGAGGAAGAGCAGAGAGTGACAGGAGGAAGGTAGTAAGGTGGTAAGATCAGAGTACCAAGTATGGCACAAGCAGGGAAAAGAGTAAGGGGTTATCTGGGAGTTGAGCACTGCTGAAGAAGGGGTAGGGAAAAGCGTGGTGGGTAAAGCAAAGGCTCTTTCAGTAAAGCCTCTGGATTATAAATACTTTAGTTCAGTGTATTTGAAAATGTTATTTTCTCCATCACTCTCATTGTGCTTTAGCTGGATGTAACAGTCTAAGTGTATTCACTCAGCACACTCAGCACATTTAGATTTCCTTCCACCCTTCATGTTCTAAGTCTCATTATAATGTCCTTAGTTGGGGATTTATTTTTATTTATCATTTGTTACCAAGAGTGAACTTTCAATCTCAGGACTTACATATTTCATTTACTCTGGAGAATTTTCAAGTATTACTTTTATGCAAAGCAACTTATTTTCATTCTCTTTTGGTCCTCATGTTATATGCATGTAACCACTCTGTATATTTAAACTCTTTGTCTCTCTGTGTTGAATTTGGGGTGAATTCCTCAATTTGATCTTCCCAGTGACCAGTACTTCCTTTACTAAGGCAGCAGAGCTCACTCCACCTAGTACTTTTATAATTTCAAGGACTAACTTTGCGTTTTCAAGATTTCTGTTTGGTTATTTTGTATATTCATTTGTTCTTGTTTCATTTTTTTTCTGCTTTTCTTCCCTAATGGTGGTGAGCTCTTTATAAATGTTATTTTTCTATTTATTTCTTTGAACTTCCATGTTTAAAGCAATTTGTTTTATTGTTCATTAAAATTAATTTTTTCTGTAGTGACTCGGTGTTCTCACTTCACAATTTATTGACAGTATTTTTTTAGGATCAGATTTCATGGGTCTTGGAATTTTGATTTGCACGATTATTTTGAATTGAAATGCTTTTGTTTATCTTTGGTCATCTGTTTTCTCTTCACTCTGTTTTTCTATTCCTCTCAAGCTGTTGCTTTTGTGGTTGTCTCTTTACTTGCTCCTCTGAAATCCTATTTCAGAAACAAGTGCTATGAAGGCAGTTCAGGGTTCCTGGCCTAGTTGTTTACATGCAACTGAGGGGGTATGAGGGACCCAACACTGTTAAAAAATGCATTATTTAAAAGGGGTCCAGTTATCTGCATGCACAAAGGCAAAGGAAGCAGACACAGTGTGAACTTTTTTAAAAATAGTATTGGCACCTTCTGACAAGGAACCACAGAAGGGGGTTAAGCAGAGCCCAGAGAACTGGGATACAATCAAGATGAAACACAAAATCCAACATGAATTCAAGATAACAACTGCCATTGTGTCTGCCAAGGACCAGGAGTGGCTTCCCCATGTGCCTCTCAGGCTCGTGTCTCTTTTCCAAATATCTCTCCACATATGTCCCTATATGTCTCTCTTCCACCTGCTTCTCCCCACCCCCAGTCCACCTCACCTTATATATCTACCTCGCTTCTTTAGAGCTGTCCCCAATTCCCCTCAGGAAGTCCTGTCTTGGGCTTTCTGGGACTTGTATTATAAGTCTGTTCATACAAGTGGGAGCAGCGGAAATGGTATCCATTGAATCTCCTCCCTCTTACATGGAGATGTGTCTATAATGTGTTGGTGTCAGACACATCTCACATCCAGTCACCGGGTCAACATATGTCTTGGCTCTTCTGGCTGCACAGCTGGATCTGTGTTCTCTCATCTCCCTGCATACATCTTCTCTCCTAGCTCATAGCTCAGGCAGCCTAATTCAGGTCTCTTGTCTCAAGGGGAATAGACTCCTCATCATGCAACTGTTACCACCTCAATCTGGACCTGGGCACCAGCAAGTCCATTGCTTCAGCCCAACTCCCTCTTTGATATTCTGATGCCTTTTCTCATCCATGAAGGTAGTAATTATTTTTTCCATGTGTTTGAGGGAAAAGCAGCAAAATCAAAGTGTGACCCTCCTGTCCCACCTTATTTATTATAACTTCAGCAGCTGCTTTTAAAAATCTACTTTGCCATGCTTTCACTTTTCTGTGACTGAAAAGCAGACATTAATGAATATCTAGGTCACTAATTGGTGGGAATTTTATAATTAGCAAAGTTAGAATGATTTGCAGATAATAAAAATAATAGGGCATGAGTTTCCCTACAACCCGCAAACTATTCTCGCTGAATCAAGAGCTCTGTTGCTGAAATTGATTTGCAAATTCAGATTTGTGATCTTTCAAGACCTAAAACCCAGAAAAGCTTGGTATATTTACTCAGGATTTTTTTTAAAAAAATGCATGACATAGGGTCTCCCTGATGGCGCAGCTGTTAAGCGCTGCTCTGTGGAGCTGTTGGCAGTGGTGACGCGAGTTCTAGCCCCGACTAGGGAGATTCCCACGCGGCGCAGCACACCTCTCCTGCCTCACCCGCTGCTCCCCTCAGCAGTGTATTTCTGTTGATCTGCCTGTTCTGCTCCCTACTCTGTCTCTGGTGAACCCTCTCGCTGTCTCACACCTCTGGCCTGTACCCCAGCTTATATGCATAAATAGTAAAATACTTTTTTTAAAAAAATGCATGACATAGAATTTTAGAGCTCAAAGGCACACATTTTAGGTCCCTTATTTCTGAATGTGGAAAAAGAGTCTTAGAGAAATTAAAGGTCTTGCTCAAGGTTACATGGTATATTGGTAGCAAAGCTAGAGCTTGAATAAATGGATTCTTCTAGTCTGTTTTTCCCCACCAAAGTTGTCTGTAGCATATATCAGAAATGAAAGAGCTAGGATGCTTGAGAAATGATTTTTACTGCAATGCTTAATTATTTATAAAGTAGAGGCATTTCACAAAACAAATCACATCTAGGTTTCTTAAGGTCACAATTTCAATCTACTATGTGTTTTTCAAATGCAAATATGTGTATACTAGCACTTTTTGCTCCATATAGAAAGCAAACTTAGTCAGAATTCCTCTTATTCTGTCTCTCACATGGTTATGTCCTACTAGGTGTTTAATTGAGATAAATGTAACAGAATAAGAAACAGAGTAAGAGAAGAGAGGAAAATAGAAGTATATATATTTTCAGGTCTGTAGTTATAAACATCAGAAACCGACTGGCTGATTAAGCAGATGAGCAATTTATTATAAGGTTTTTGTGAGCTCATAAAATTGTGAAGGAAAATCAGGTCTGAAGATAAGCTTCCAGAAACAGGACCCTAGACTTTAAAACTTGCCTGTTGACAAAACTAAGACTGCAAAAAGTGAGCACTCATGGTAGGTTGAACTAGATGCTTACAGGAAACTATCACTTCTACCAGTAGCAATGCCATTTCTGGGTTGAAAGAGTTCCTAAAGCCAATTCCACCGTGGATGGCTGGAAGCTTCCTCAGACCCACAAGAAATGCTTGGATACCTGCAGTCTCTCTCAGAATTTAACTCAATCTAACTCAGTTTTGATACTGGAATAGTATCAGATTCCTCGGGTTAAGGGCTCAGCCTCAGACATCCTCTGCTTCAGACCCCCAGTTGCAAGCTTAGGTTTGTTAACTGTGCTTCTGACTGGCTCTAAATCAGAGATTCCGAGGACACTCTCTGCAGGTTTGATTAATTTGTTAGAGTGGCCTACAGAACCCAGGGAACCTATTCACTCACTAGATCACTGATTTACAGACAACAGTGTTAATCAGGAACAGCCTTTTGGAAGAGAGGGATAAGGCAAGGTCTGGGAAAGCTGTGGAATTCTCATGCCCACTCCAGGAGTGCCATTCTCCCCAAATCTCCATATGTTTGCCAACCCCCCAAAGTTCCCCAAATCCTGTTCTTTTGGTTTTTATGGAGGCTTCTTTACATAATCATAACTGATTAACTCAATTGCCGTTGGTGATTTAACCTTCAATCCTCTGCTCTCCCCAAAGTTTGGGAGCAGGGGAGACACAGAAAGATTAAGCTCTCTTAACTACTTGGCTGATTCCCCTGCCAACCCACTGACATGGTTAGGTGCTTCCCAAAAGTCATTTATTAATGTAACAAGAAATACCTTTATCACTTTCACAAGAAATTCCCAAAATTTCTGGGCACTGCAGGCAAGGAGCTGTTGAGGAAGACTTCCCCAATATAACCAGAAAAGTGCAATATTCACCCAATATTCAGGTGTCTGGCAAGTAGAACGTTTGCCAATATTTTCTACATTTAATAAATTAATATTGACAAGGAAATAACAAAGTCCAAGTGCCCACCAAGGTGCATGTGGGTTAAGACCACCCATTGAGCCCTCTAAATGCATTCCTGCCTTCACTGTCTCCCCAGAGGCTGCCCTATAGGGGCTGCATCAACCAGCTTATTTGCCCTCTGTTCCAGTTGGATTTGGCTGGTGGGAGCGACAGCCAGGAGATGGGAAGATAGCATAAGGGTGAGGCTTGAGCGTTTACTCCCCAATTCCGTCCTAACTGGGTTGCAGGTTTTCTTCCTGAAGGCACCCAATGGGTGGCACTTTGCCATCCTCTACTGTCCTGGCTGCCCTTCCTTTCTCCTGCTGCTTCAGGTCTAGTGCTTCTCACTGTTAACTACCTCTTAGGTACTTACTCATCTCTTGTGGTTTCCCTTACTCTTCATCACACCTTGTAAAAAGCTCTGGTAAAGTATTCTCCATTATTCCATTTGCATACATGGTCAGTTCCTCGCCTGGAACCTGAGAAACAATTATGTCCATCCCCACTGTGACAGATGTCCACATCTTACTTTGTTATCTCATCAATCAAGGTACTAGAACTTATTTTCTTCTCAAACTGAAATCACTGATTAATTGGATTAGATAGACGTTATTTTAAAATATGACAGTAGAAGGAATAAATCATTAATGATTCAAGATGAATTTTTTGTAGTTATAGGCAGGTTCTTTTCAGTCTTAGCCTTGTGTCATAAAATGCTCTTAAAAAAATCATGAATTTTGTACTCCACGGGAAGGAAAACCAGGTCATATCTGTCTTTCTAAAAAATGGATTGGCTGCTTCGGAGGCAAGCCACAGAACCACAGATTTGAGGAGGAGTCAGAGAGACAGCTCTAAGTGCTCCACACTGATCCCGTCATTCTCCCTATTTCAGTGGATAAATTGCCTGCTTCAGACTCCTAGAGGCTGAAATTAATGCTCTGAGGGGGGATTTTATTTTTACACAGAGAAAAAACTATATGTGTCTGAATGCTCATAAAACCCTAAAAAGGGTTTCCTTTAAATAGCTGTTTTCCCCAGTTGTTTCTAATTGATGGATAATTTCCTCTCACCCTCTAGCAGATGTCTTAGCCATTTCTGCCACCTGTAACATAAAATTCTCTGCACACAAAACCTTTGCTAATGAGATACAGTAATGAATCATTGAAATTGCCACTGCTCTGCTTTAAAAAAAATCCAGGAAAGCAAGGTCATATAAAGGGAACAAATAAAAAAATCAAGCGGCAGGATAGGTTCAGCCCCCTGCCCAGAATACACCCTTGGAATTACATTCGTGATCTCTCTGATCTTCAGAGTGAAGGATACTAGAACTGCGTCATCTTCAGCTTTAAAATGGTGTGTTTCTATGTTCAGTGTTTACTAAATGACTTGTATATGCCTCGTTCTTCTCTGAGTTTTATGGGGAATGAAGACATATGATCTGTGGTGCTTGCTTTTTATGAGCTAATAATATAATGGGGACAACAGTGGCAATTATTCACATCATGTTAAATGCTTAATTGTGTGCTATCCAGTGGAAATAAGTTCAGAGAAATCAGTATGTTCTGTATAGTACTGTAGGGTAAATGGAAACTATCAGTTATTTTTCTGTCCTCCCGCCATTAGCATCTATGTTCACCTGTGGTCTTAGACTCATGCCTGATGGTGGCACCTGGAGTGTGGTGTGGGCGTTCGTGAGTGGGCACACCTGAGCCTCAGGCTGAGCATATAAGGGTGGCAGCAGAGGAGGGGGCGGCAGAGGACCGAGGGGGCGGAGTGAAGTGGAGAGCGGTCGGTAGAGGTCGGCGGAGAGACCGCGAGAGAATCCCAGAGAGCCCAGAAAGAGTGAAGATTCACTGGAGGCTAGGAGGCCTGCCAGCCTCTTACCCACCCCTCCTCCCACCTCGTGCCTGCCCTGCCTGCCCTGTGCCTGGTTGCTGCACAAGCGATGTAGGCAGATCATTAAAAGTCTGAAAAAGCCACTGAGGGCTCAGGACTCTCCTTTACCCATCTGCTCTGGGTAGAAAACCTACTCTGTGTCTTCCTGGAAGACACTTCTGGAACTTCAAATATGTATTTCAGTGCTTCTAACTGGTCAACCAGCTTAGACCAGTCAATCTTGGTGAGTAACCCAGGTGACAACTGTGATCATCTCTCTCCTACTAAAGCCTTTTCTTAACATGGCTTGAAATTACATTCTGTTTTTAGCGTGCACATTACATCTACTTCTGGAATGTAATCTTTAAGATCATTTCCCATGCACTACTTCACTCCTGGAAATATTCCATTTTATGGGGTATCATATTGCACTTTTTTCTGAAATTTGAAATTTATTTTTTTTATTTCATAATATATTTAGAGGCCTGCCCTATTAACATTATATGTATTATTCATCTTTTTAATCAATGTCTTGTGTTCCATTGTCAGAATGTGTCTCTTGTATGTGACTCTTGGGCACATCTCTAGGCTAGATACCTGGAGGTGGAATTGCTCTTTGAAATGTATGTGCATTCAAAACCTTGATAACAAATGCCAAAGTTGTCCTCCAGAAAGGCTAATTATGTATATTTGTGCTGATGTATACAACACTAGCATTTTCCCACACTCTCTAATATTAACTGGGACTAATTGCTTCAATTTTTAGAATTCTGAATTGCTTCAGTTTCTAATTAATTTGAACATCGTATGTTTCCTCTTGTAAAAATAGCTTATTCTTATTCTTTTCATAATATTCTCTCTACCATGCCTTCTATTGTCTTCATAAGCATACTAACAACTAAAAAAGTGTTTGACAATACAAGGGCACATGCAGAGCTACATCTTAGAACTATCAGGGGCATGGCTCCACTAATAGACAGCTATTTGCCCACAGTGGGGGTGAGGGATGTTTTTGCAGGAGCTTCAGGGTTATTACTTATGACTCTGTAGGAGGAGAAGGGCTAAAGGGGTTTGTCAAAGGACTAGGAGAGCATGTGGCTCCTCTCTAACCACAGAGAGGAGGGGCTCATGGAAAGTACGTAATCCATGATCAACTCAAGTGCTCATGTAACCAGAATCCTCTAAGTTTAGTACATAAACAACTTGATCTGGATGACACCCCATAACTACATATAGGTTCCCCTCTTTAAAAATTGTGTGCATTTGGTGCTTATAATCTCATTTATTCCTTCTTTTTCTTCTTAATTAAGTTGTTATTCCCTTTCTTCTGCACTTCACATTAAGTCCATTAATTTCCCTCTGTAAAAAAGATAGTATATTTCCCTAAATACCTCAGAAAATGAAATGCCAAAGCAAAATAGGGGAGAAGGGAAAATGAGGGCCTATGATTGACTTTCAAGACAGAGAAGTATCCAAAACATTTTTATTTAACCTAACATACGTCATTGTGGTTTCAAAGCTTGTAACAATAGTTAGACATTTTGCCAAAATTCTTGCAAAGAAGGAAAGTAAATTGTTGAAACAGGAATTGATTTTAATTAATTATCTAGTCTATTTGCTTCATTTTTATATATGAGAAAAGAGATGTAGAAATATTAACCAAATTTCCTGTAGCAACACAGTCCTACAAGGAAGAAATTTTGTAATCTGGGCATAAGGTAGGATTGAGAGCAGTATAGCAATTGGGAAGGTCGGATTCTCATGGTCAGATACACAAGCCTCTGAGGTAAAAACAGTGACATGCATTTTCTCCCCTTAAAGAAAGTACAGGAAACTTGTCCACAGGAATTTTCCGAAATACACCTGATTCTTGAACAGCATGGTTTTGAAGTTATATGCAGATTTTTTAAAAATAAGTACAGTGGGTCCTCCTTATCCTTGGACTTTGCAATTAGGGATTCACTCAGTTTGGATATTAGTTGATGAAATCTGCAGCTGCAGAGTACATGGATGCAGAAAGCAGCCACAAGAAACTGGAGCACCCATGAATTTTGCTATCTGTGGGGATCCTGACACTATTTTCTCCAGAGAGCAACGGGTGACTGGTGGTGAAGTTTTGGGGGGAGTCAAAAGTTATATTTGGATTTTCTTCTCCCAGGGGCTCCTCTTTAACTCTGCATTATTAAAGGGTCAACTGTCCACATTCTTTGCTCATAGTTGAACTCTGTTCTCTTACAGTTATGTTTCTCTATTCTGGCTGTAGGGTAGACTTAGCAGAAAGTTGTGAAATAACAGCTAGGGGCAGGCCCCATCCCACACAAATTAAAACCAATCCCTAAGTAGAAGATGTAGATATTAGTATTTCCTATCAAAGAGATTCTCTTGGGCAGTCAGATTTGAGAATTTGAGAATGCCTTTCTGGAGGAATATGTCAAATGTCCCCTTCTCAGTGAAAACCCCAGCCATTTGGGGCCATCATTAGTCACTGAGGAAAGTTGAGACATAAAAATCTGAGAACATCATTTTTGTTTAAGGATGAGGCAAAGAGCGACTTAGAGCTAACATACCTTTAGAAACACAATGCACCTCATTATCTTGAGTACTGCAAGAGCAATACTAATTAATGATTATATCTACTACATTTTTCAGAAATAGGCTAAGTATAAGCATTTTTATTTTTGTGAAAAGTGGTATTTTCACAAGTGATAATTTTAGTTTTGTGAAGTTATTGTAACACTATTGAAATTCACTAAATTTAAAAATGACAGTGATTTCAAAGTATAATCAGGACCATGGTAGCTATGCTAGTTTTCAACTTACAGAAGACATGATGGCAACAATTCAAATTTACAAAGTTCATATAAAAGTAAGATTGTTTAGAATTTACCTCTTCTTTTTAGTTTGGAAGCAGCAAATGTACAACTAGGTGCTAATAACTGCTGAGATAGTTTGCTTAAAGGAGTGTTGTCATTATTGTAAATATTTTCTAAACCCTAAAATTGGAAAATACATTTCAAAATGCAGATATAGAAAATTATCATAAAATAAAAATTATGTATTCTGTATGTTATTTTTTGTTTCCTAGTTTTAAAAGTAGGATATGCACTGCTTCCTTTTTGGCAACCCCTTCTGTATCACTGTTTCAAAATGGAGGTAACTTGCAGTATCTAGAGACAGTTCTGATCCTCACTGATTCCGAGATAAGGAAATGGGGCTGACATCTTGTAGGTAGAAGTCAGATGTGCTGTGAATATACTACAGTGCTGTCAGCCTGCCACACAAAAGAATGATTGGCCCAAAATGTCAATAGAGTTGAAGTTTAATTGTTTCAAATCAACTGGTCAGCAGTCACATATTTTCTTTAAGAAGCCAATATTAATGATATTTTAATCCATAAAGTAAATCAATATTTTTAAATGTCAGAAGGTATGAACCTGAATCTCTAAAATAATACCTATATTTTCATAGGAACCAAATAGAAATATATCAAATATCTTCTAGAATGTTCACACCTTATTATTGTCATAAGTCACTAAGTTCACTTGTAGAAAAGAACAGAGGTGTATATATATATATATATATATATATATACACACACACACACACACCTTTCAGCATATGAAGCAAGCAAAAATAAATCAGAAATTACATTTTAGATAAGATTGATAAGATTTATCGTCTTACAGGGCCTCCTTGGTGGCACAGGGGTTGAAGTCAGCACTATCAAGCTATCGCCAGCCACTGCAGCATGAGTTTGATGCCTGGCAAGAGAGCTGACCCACATGGCGCAGCAGACCTCTCCTGTCTCTCCCACTGCTGCCCCTCAGCAGTGTATTTCAGTAGCTCTACCTGTTCTGCCCCCCACTCTGTCTCTGGTGAATCCTCTCACTTCTGGCCTACAACTCAGTTCTTTTACACATAAATAAAAATAAATCTTAAAAAAAAGATTTATTGTCTTGTAGTTGTAGAAGTGCTGCATACAAATATATATGCACATATACATATGCATATATATATATATATTTAAAATATTTATTTATTTATGCATACAAGCTGGGGGTACATGGAGTGGTGAGAGGGTTCACCAGCGACAGAGTTGGGAGCAGCACAGGCAAATCGATGTAAATACACTGTTGAGGAGAGCAGGGGGCGAGGCAGGAGAGGTCTGCTGCGCCATGTGGGAATCTCCCCGGCTGGGCATCGAACTCGTGTCGCTGCCGACAGCTCCACAGTTCAGCGCTTACCACCAGGGAGGCCCATGTATATATATTTAAAGATGTAATTTATATAGTTACAGATGTAGCTTATAGAATTTAATTAGAGGAATTAACACAAAATTTGATTTCACACTAAATCATGTGCCTAAGGAATCAGTAACAGAAATTGATTTTACTGGTGTAGATGTTGGGTAATTATTGTAGCAACATCTTCCTGACTTCACATGTTATTTCCTGCTTTTATCACTTCACAAAATATTTAAACTTATATTCATCTTCCTTTTTTTCTGAAACCTTCTAGTCCCTAGGTCTTTTTTTCTGTCCTTTTTAGCACTCTTTTGAACTGATGAAAAATCATTATATTCCCATCTTGTGACAGATAGAAACTAGATAGTGACAAAAACCACTAATGCAGAATTTTGTCTTCAAGATGTCTTAATTAGAAGCTTTTTAATATCAGTGAATGTGTAATTGAAGGTAGGACTATTAATGCTAGGAACTCTTAACTCCATTTAGACAGGACTATACTACTTAGCAAATTGTTTTAAAATGAGATCATAGCTGTATGGTATTTTACAAACATTAGATAATCTAAGAGGTGTCAAAATGGTATTAAAAATTGGTTTTGGGGGCCTCCCAGGTGGCGCAGTGGTTAAGTGCCGTGCTGTGGAGGTGTTGGCAGTGGCGACGCAAATTCGACGCCAGGCCAGGAGATTCCCACATGGCATGGCAGACCTCTCCTGCCTCGCCCACTGCTCTCCTCAGCAGTGTATTTCCATCCATCTGCCTGTGCTGCTCCCCACTCTGCCTCTGGTGAACCCTCTCTCCGCCCCACGCCTCTGGCCTGTACCCCATCTTGTATGCATAAATAAATAAATCTTTAAAAAAAATTAGTTTTGGATACAAAATTAACCAGAATATACTCTACTCTCTCTTTCTTATTAGCTATATGATTCTGGGAAATAAATTTCTACCTTTATATATATTTTTTTGTGAGAATTAAACATGTATTTGAAGTCTTTATCACAGATCAAGGCATATGGAAAATACAAATAGATGATGTCTTATTACTATTAATATTCATATTAGTTGAATGGAGTTGAAGGACTTAAGCATGGAAGTGTGAAGGATTGTGATAGTGCTAATAAATGTGCAACATGTCTCATGGTTGGTAAAGGTAGGACATCACCTTCAATATGATCCTTTAACTTTGTGATTGAACTATTGTGGAATTTTTAAATTTTGTGTTAGTCAGAGGTCCCTGGGGGTGGTGAAACCTGAATAAATTCTATGAGTACCTCAGTTAGTTGGCATAATTCCACAGTTTTATCTTTAGGGATTTCTCTGCTTTATTTTACTATTTATTATCTGTTATAATTGCTGCTTGCTACACTCTATGTTTGCTCAGTTTACTTATAAATTAGCTACCAATTTAATATTCAGTATTTCCTGTGCTGTGTTCTGATCCATATTTTCTGTATAGTTCTTCATCAGAATTACTTTATATATTTTTATTTATCCCATTTAAAGCAAAACAAATCTTCCCTTGCTTACTTACACATTATTTCTTTAGACATTGTAATTTAATCTTCTTATATTGCTAATTCACTTACTTGTTTGAACTGTTATGATAGTTTTCTCTCCAATCTATATTCATATTTATATATTAGTATGCATTCATAATACTTTGAATTTTTTTTTTCAATCTCAGATTTCTAGGATTTGTTACTGGTTTGGCTTTATCTGATCCTTTGTTTTGTTTCTCTGTATTTCACATGTAAGTGAGAAGACCATCAGATATTTTTCTTTCTCCTTCTCACTTATTTTGCTTAGCATAATCCCCTTCAGTTCCATCCACTTTGTCATAAATGGCAAGCATTTATATTTTTTATAACTAAGTAGTATTCCATTTTGTATATATACCACATCTTCCTAACCCACTCATCTGGGTTTGGACTTTTAGGTTGTTTCCATAGCTTGGCTATTGTGAATGGTGCTGCAATGAACATAGGAATGCACATATCCTTTTGCATTTGTGTTTTTACATTATTTGTGTAGATACCTGGAAGTGGAATTACTGGATCATATTGTAGATTGATTTTCAATATTTTGTGAAATCTCCATACTGTTTTCCATAGGGGTTGGACCAGTTTGCAATCCCACCAACAGTGAATGAGGGTTCCATTTTTTTCTACATCCTTGCCAACACTTGTTGTTTCTAGATTATGTATATATACGTCATTTTCCTAAGTATGAGGTAGCACCTCATTGTGGTTTTGCTTTGCATTCCCCTGCATGGTGATGATGGACATTTTTTCATTATTATGGAGGATTATGGATGCCTTTGTGGTGGTTGTGATATGGTAAAATACATCTAAAGGGGTGTGAGCCTATATCTCTAAATCATAGACTGTGGTGCCAATACCAATGTAATCAATGTTACCTCAATAATATATGTGTGTGTGTAATATATATATATATATGTGTGTGTGTGTGTAATATATACATATATATGTAATAATATATAATACAATGATATAGTTGTATTTCTTCTTTAAAAAGAAGAAATAACTAAATCAAGAAAAGGCAAAATTCCCACTTATTTGTAATTTATTTCAAATTAAGTTTAAAAGAAAATAAATTCAAATATTAATGTAATTAGAGCCACATGAGAACAATAATTTTAAAGGACCTACCTATTTCTTCTTTAACAAAGTCTTGATGTTTAATTTAGCTATGTAAAATTTAAAAAATGAGACAACATATCTAAATAAAAAATGTTAGTAACTAAATTTTATATGATAAAAAATAAAAAATGTCATTTTCAGAGACAGTTGAAGGGAAACTAATGAGTTTAATTTTGTTGATATTAAGATTATGGCAAATTTCTTTTTCTATTTGGCTTTTGCAAATGGAGTTTAGAACAACTTCACCCACATGAAACTCACATTGGAATTTCTTGAATTATTTTCTTTTTTCTCCTCCAATATTCATCTTTGAATTATTTTCAAGAATTCATTACATTCAGTAATTCAATAATCCTTTTTATTACCCCACTTTTATTTCTTTAGCATTTAAGTAAAGAATCTGGGATATAATAGAACCTCAACAAAAGCCTGCCAACTGACACTGGAAATCAACTTTCCAATTCATATCTACTCTTACTAATACTGCTTTACCTCATAATCTGCAACAAACATAATCTCTAAACAAACCAGAAAGAAGGAAAGTTTTCTAAAAATTTCTATGGTTTCTAATTAAGCAGTCTTCATAGTTTTTCATGCAGCAAAGAAGTTTAAAAGAGAATGTAGATGGAGATAAAACAGGAATAGAAACCAGATGGCAATATGTAAGAAACTAGTGAAAAGAAAACATATGCTTTGGATATAAAGTCTTTCAAATAATGTTGTCAGCAAATAATTCTAGTCTTTCAAATAAATTTGTCAGCAAATAATTCTATCAACAGGAGAAAGGTAGCTATTGGAAGCCACAGGTGAACTGACATTTGTTTTCAAGAAAAATAGAGTGGAAGGAATAGTGCTGAACTTATTATACAGAGTTAGCAATCAACAGCATAGATACAGAATTTGAAAATGTGTAAATGGTAGTATGATTTGAGTAGAGCATATTGAGAGAAGCAGAAAGCCAATAATTAGGTCTTGGGAATGGTGAGAAAAGCTCCATTCAAGTGATAAAGGAAAAACAAAGGGATGTATGGGGAACCAAGAAGATTTATTTATTATTTTTTTTTATTTTATTATTATTATTTTTTTACATACAAGCTGGGGTACAGGCCAGAGGCGTGGGGCGGCGAGAGGGTTCACCAGAGACAGAGCGGGGAGCAGAACAGACAGATGAGAAGCACACTGCTGAGGGGAGCAGCAGGCGAGGCAGGAGAGGTCTGCCCCACCATCTGGGATTCTCCCCGGACTCTTGTCGCCACTGCCGACAGCTCCACAGCGCAGCGCCCAACCGCTGCGCCACCGGGGAGGCCCCATGGAACCAAGATGATTTAAAGGCAGCTGAGTTCAGAAAATTCTGGCATTCATGTCATCAGAGAAAAAAATTATTTTTTTCATCAGAGGAAAAAAAAAAGATAGTTGTAGTCAGCTGTAATTCTCAGGTTCAGACAATATTTGAACAGCCTCCCACTCTAGTTCTTTGGTCCTTTTCAACTTAGAATCACATATCGGACCTGTATTCACATACTTTGTGCCCCGATAGTGCTTTTGCTCATCCAGAGTTCTTTATTTCACCGCTTTCTGTTTCTGAGTCAATCTCCAGGCTAAGAGGAGCCCCTGGGCACAGATAAGGATGTAGTACGGTGTTTTGGAAATCTGGTCAAGATTGACCTCAAACTATAGAAATCTAGCAATCAAATGACAGGAATAGAGAAAGAAGGAACTTAGGTCAAGTCATAGTCTGGTCAATTGAGTCACTGTTTCAAAAGGGCCATGAACAGAAAATTAAGAATCTAGGAGAACAGAATGTGGTATGATTAACATAACTCTGGCCTATAATGTCTCAACTATCTTCTTCTCTCCTTTGTATTCCCTAAAAATCACAAAATTCCTCACAATATATTCTGTTTGTCCTAGATAGCACTAGATTTCTACTTAATAGTTGCTTTTGGATATTATGAGTTGAATTGCACCCTACCCTCATGCCCACCCTGATTCATTTGTTAAAGTAGTAACCCCAAATATCCTACAATAGGAACTTAGTTGAAAATATGGTCATCACGGAAGAAATTAGTTAAGTTAGGATAAAGTCATATTAGAATAGGGTCGGTCCTCAGGCCAATATGGTTGCTGTCTTTATTAATAAGAAAATAATTATAATAATAAAAATAAAAAGCCAGGTAGCACATTTGAAGTGGTGAGCTAATGAGAGATTCAGTGAAAAAAGAGTTGTTTCGTAAAATATACCTTGGGTTTGCAGCATGGATATGGGGGGAGTTGCTAAAAGCTCAGACTGACCTGATTCCCTACTGTGTCTCTTGCTCCAAAATTATCTATTCAACCTTGCTTTCCCCAATTATCCCAGCTTTGTATTAGGGAGAAAAAAACATAGGATTATATGATTAAAATTTATGATAGACTTATCTTCCCTAAGAAGCCTAAGGAGTAATTTGTAAGTTTAAGGAGACTGTTTTCTCTAAATCCAAATAAGTATCTCTAATTAGTAGAATTTGTTGGAGGAAGTGAGTGAAACCTTGGTCTGAATGTTGGTAAATTGGATCAGTTAACTTGTGGATTCAATTTAACTAAGTTTGGAATGAAAATCTGTATTTTATTAGGGTAAGCCTGTTCTAATTTTGATTGTCTTTACTTCCTCCTTAGTGCTTAGTAAAGTTATATTTACATTTTAGCTCTTCTTTGTTATGCAAAGAGCATTGGGAATGGAGTTTTTAATCCATTTCTGGGTCTGGAATCAAGGAGACAACTGTGTACCCATGGAGCCTGCAGTAAAGGCAAAAGAAAAGCAAGTGGGCAGAGGAAAAATTTAAAAAAGTATAATTGGAAAGAGGAAATCATTCATGCAGCCATGCTTTTATGCATATGATTCTCTCTGTCTTAGTCTGTCTAGCCTGCTATAAAAGAAAACTATAGATGAAGTGATTTATAAGCAACAGAAATGTATTTCTTGAAGTTCTGGAGCTTGGGAAGTCCTACATCAAGGCGTCAGCGGATTCATTGTCCAGTGATGACATGCTTCCTGGTTCATGGAGGGTGTCTGTCTACTCACAAGGTGGAAAGTGGCAGAGGATCTCTGAGGTCTCTTTTATAAGGACATGTATCCCATTTATGATGGCCCACCCTTGTCACCTAATCATCTCCAAAATGCCTCTCTTCCAAGTACCATCACATTGGGGATTAGGTTTGGGGGAGCACAAACATTCTATAGCAATCTTCTACATAGGCATTTATCTTTTCTTCACAGAGTTCTTGTGTATTTATTTCTAAAACTTGGTTCTTTGTAGTATTATTTTAGGAACCTGGCTTCATGGGCTTTCTAAAATAGAATATCCAAGATCAGGACTCAAAATCTGTGTATTTATCAAGCTCTTCCATGATGTTTAAACTGCCAACAAGTATGTTCTTCGTGATACAGTGAAACAAAGCTCTAATTTAGTTTGGTTTGGTTTTACACTTCCATCAAACTCTTGGAGAGTTGGGAAAGATCCCACTTCAAGAAATAAGGCTTAAGTTATTTTGTGAGATGTAGGAATTTCCTAGACAAAAAATAACTCCCCAACTGTTTTATCACTGATGGGAAAATTTCCGACAGTTGGTTTTTTTCCCTTATGAATTAATTTTCCCATGGTTCTGACAAATGATAAAGAAAGGGAACATTAGTTGAAACAACTTGTAACTTAATTCAGTTCTTAGGTACTTGCCATGACATATTAGACATAGGAAACCTGAGATCGCAGTGCTGGTAAATAGTGGATGCTCAACAAATACTTGTCTGCTGACTGATCAGGAAAAAGAACATTTTATAAGGAGAAAGAAAGGACGCAATTGAATTATGCAGTCACTAAAAGAAACCAATTTATAATTTGGTTCTGACCTTCCCAGAAATGTTTCAATGTGTTACCTATTAGTAGCTTTCTGACATATAATACTTATTTCTAAACACTCTTATGAGTTTAAATGTTTGTACAATGGGATACAGTCATCATGAGTGTAAATTGTGAGACAAATACACACACCTCTGTTATCCACACCCCCATCATGTTAGATAGAATATTTTCATCACCAATAAAATTTTCTTCCTTCCCCTTCTCAATCAGTTAATCCCTCAGAGGTAATTATTGTCTGATTTCTATCATAATGTGTTAGTTTTGTCTGTTGTAGAAATTTATGTAAGTGGAGTATTTGTTGAAATCATCCAAGTACTTGAGTATGTAAGTAATTCATTCTTTTTATTGAGTAGTATTCCATTGTATGGTTACACAATTGTTTCTCCATCTTGCTGTTGATGAACATCTGTATTGGTCGCATCTGTGAGCTGTTATGATTAAAGCTGTTATTGACCATTCTCTAGGACTCCTTTTTTTTAATATGTTTTCATTTACTTGGTTAAACACCAAAGAATGAAATTGCTAAATCAAAGATACTTTAAAAAAAAAAAGATTTATTTTTATTTATCTATGCCCTCAAGAACTGGGCTGTAGGCCAGAGGGATGGGGAGTGAGAAAATTCACCAGAGACAGAATGGGGAGCAGAACAGGCAGATCTACTGAAATCTACTGCTGAAGGGAGCAGTGGGGAAGGCAGGAGAGGTCTGCTGTGCCATGAGGGTCAGCTCTCTTGCCAGTCATCAAACTCCTGCTGCAGTGGCTGGAGATAGCTTGATAGTGCTGAGACTTAACCCCTTGCATCACCAGGGAGGCCCGATAGATAACACTTTTAACTTTAGAAGAAATTGCTAGTAGGAAACTATTTGGCTATCTATGAGAATTTTGGTTGCTCTAATAAGCCAATATTTCTCAAGTTGTCAAACATTTTAACTATAATCATTATAGTTTGTGTGACATGATGTCTCATTGTGGCTTGAATTTGCATTTCCGTGGTGACTAATGATACAGAACACTATTTGACATGCTTATTTGCCTTGTGTTTATCTTCCTTATCTTTGTGAGGTGTTTATTCCAGTTTCATGCTCATCTAAAATTTTTTGGTTCTTTTATTGTTATTGAAATGTAAGAGGTCTTTATAAATTCTGAGTACAATTCCTTTGCCAGATACAAGTCTTCTGAATGTTTTTCCCAGCCTGTAGCTCGCCTTTTCACTTTTTTTAACAGGAAATTTTGGATGAGCAGCTGTTTTAGTTTTGATGGAATCCTGTGTGTGTGTGTGTGTGTGTGTGTGTGTGTGTGTGTGTGTGTGTGTGTGGTTTATGCATTTTGTGTCTTAAGAAACTGGAATGATTTGGAGAAATTCTCCAACAATTTCTTCTATAAGTTTTATGGTTTGGGTGTGTACTTTCAGATCTCTCATCCATCTCAAATTAATTCTTTTGTCTGAGCTAAAGGAGTGATGTAGGGATAGTTTTTTCACTTCTTTCCATATGAATGCCTGCTGTTTTAGCATCATTTGTAGGAAGATTTTTATTCTCCACTAAATTGCGATTAGTGTCTATCTTAATTAATTGATTGGCTGTAGATATTGGTTCTAATTCTCAACTCTCCCTTTGGTTTCACTGAATCTTTTTGTTCATCCTCACACCAATCTAATTTTCTTGATTAATGTACCTTATTCTAAGTCTCAAAGTTGGGTAATGAAAATCTTACAAATTTGCCTTTCTCAAGATTGTTTTAGACCACCAGCTACTTACTATTTACACATACAATTTAGAATCACCTAGTCAAATTCTACCCCCAAAATGTGACATTTTTAATAGGATCATAGTAAGTCCAAAGGACACTTTGAGATTTTTGACACCTTAGCAATACTAAACCTTGCAATTTATTATATTATCTACCATTTCATTTAATTTATCTTCAGCAAAGCTAGGTATATAGGTGTTATAGGCTAGACTGACATTAGCTTGCAGAAAGCTTATTAAAGAATCTTCCAGTGGACAAATACCAACCCATAGTGTAGGCCTCCACCCAAGTAGTGGGATTATAATGGGTGTTGGTGGAAGTTGCCACCAGGAAAAGGAGAGAACCATTTGGAGAGGTAGATCCCCCTAGGAAAACCTTCCTGAGGGGAGAGGAAGGATATGACTTTGTTTTTTTCCCAGAATAAACTTCAACTCATGTTGCACTAGGACAGGTAGAGCCTAGATGAGGTAGCCCTACTTAACTGGAACAATTTGCAGAGGGCTCACATCTGAGAGGTCATAGCCAACAACTCATTCAGTGGTTGGGAGAATAATTCCATCATTACTGAAGAGCTGGGTTATTGGGATATACAGACTACATCTACTATATTTCAACCTTTTTGCCCCTTAAATCAACTTTATAAATTTTCTGGGAACAGATCCATCAAGCTTCTGATGAACCTCATTTACCAGAGGAAATGTATAGAAGGAAATTTAGTGGGATGAACTATATATAAACTATCACTGGTAGAGGCTCTTGGCCACAATTGATATTCACCATCTCCATGCTCTACTGGCCATTCAAACGTCTCCTCACCATTGGCTATCCATTCAATTTATTTAGGAATTTTACTTGGTAACATGTGAAGAAGTTCATATCTGAGGGTTGAGAGACTGATCACCACATTCCTTATGTGTGGCTGCTATAATTAACTCTAAACTGGCAAGAATGTGTAAAAGGGAGCACTAAAAATGTTCAAGTGTGTATTCTGCATCCCAAACTTACTCCTTCTTTGTGTAACAGCAATGCTGTCTTTTTGTGATAATCAAGGACAATCGCCTCTCAGATCAGTGACTCCTTTTGTTTCTGCTTGTTCCTTTACATGAATTCAGAGTGCCTAGGCAGTAGCTAGAGAGTGAAATTTATTGAGATTCTTGCTGGCACCAAATGGAAGAGTTAACCATTTGGAAATAAATATCTCCAAAGGTCTTTACAGAGTTTCGTATTGCAAGAACCAGGAGCCTGGATTAAGAAAAGTGATAGTAGACAGTTAAATACATTTATATCATGGCTTCTACTAATTGAAGACATGGCACTATATATTACTTGTGAATTAAGAGTACATAATGCATTACTGAGGGTGGTATCTCTTCCTAACATAGCAACATACACAAGGTGGTTTCTTCGTTGCAACTTCTACATGTCACTTATCAGAAAGTCAATCTGGCAAGTTCTGGGGGCTGTATACATCAGGACCAGTGGTCCCATTGTTGTCTACTCATTGTCTACTTCTTGCTATAAAGTGAGTCCCTTAGTTTCATTCAGTGTTTCTGCAGTAGATATAATATTCTGTAAGCATTTGGATATTAATGCTGACCCAGGTCCTACAAAGCAGAAGAGGCAAAGTTATACCAGATATATGTCAATTCCACTTAAGATGAATCACTGTCCCTTTCAGGGTAAAGGTATTCTAATGTCATCAAATTGCTGCTAAGTGGCTGTTTGGTTTCCTCCTGGAATGATGCCATATTAAAGTAAGCATTGTTCTGTGCTTCTAGAGGATGGATGTTATCTGTCTGTTAATTGAAGTATTTAGTCTGCTTACAGTTAATAAGATTATGATTGGGTCTAGGGCTATTATTAGGTGATTTGTTTTTTATGATACCATTTGTTCTTTCTTTTTTTCCCTACTGTGTGGTATCAGGAGTTTGCTGCCTCATTAAATAAATTATCTTCAGTTGAATTATTCATGCACCTTTAGAAATTCACTTATATGATTATATATTATATAATTAATTGCACTGCCTTTATTTTTTTTAAAATAAGGTACATCTTTAACTTATCACTGTCATACTAATGCAATATTCTGATACCTCATAAAATGTAAAAATTTAATGACAATATACTCTCCTTACCCTGCTCCTATTTTTGTGCTATTGTTTCATAACATTTACTTATAAATATCTTAAAACTTTAGAAGATATTGTTATTATTACTAGTTACTTTAACAGTCAATTCTTTTAAAAATTAAGAAAGCATACAAGCACATTTTATATTTAACCACATACTAATCATTCCTTTTCTTCAAATAAGTTTGAATTTCTATATACTATCTGTTCATTCAAGAGAACTTTCTTTAGTATTGATTAATTTTAAATCTGCTGGTGACAATTTTTTTCAGCATTTGTTAACAAAAATGTGTTTTATTTTTCTCTTTTTTCTTTTATCATCCTGACTACAATATGGGTAATGGACACAGAGAGGAGATTTGGTGGAGGCCTGGTCTGGGTGGTGGAGGCAGACATGGAGGGAAGGGAATAGATGCCAGAACCAGCTAAGAAGCGGGATCCAAGAAACCATTTCTTCTTAGGTTTTTAACATGTAAACGTGGGTCCGGTATCATCTGACCTGTAGATCTTATGGGGACTTTCCGTAAAGACATTGGAGGGTAAATGAGAGCATTATCAGATTCTTCTGCCCTCCCCTCAGTGATAGACCTCTGCAGGCCTATACGCATGCCTGATGGCGGGCACCTGAAGCAGGGTGTGGGCATGCGTGAGTAGGTATACCTGAACCCAGAAACTGGGCTTAGCAGCAGAAGCAGCAGAGAGCAGAGCGTGGTTGCCACCAGAGAGCCCAAGAGAGTGAAGATTTGCGGGGGGCCTGCCAGCCCCCTACCCCCCCCCCACCCGGGCCCCGTTGCCTGCCCTGTACCTGGTTGCCTTCTGCAAGAGACCAGTAAAAGCTTGAAAAGCCACGGAGGGCTCCAGAACTCCTCCTTTCCTTTAGACGCGTCTGCGTAGCTCCATGAAGAACCTGCTCCTGTGCTCTTGGTTACTTCTTGCCACTACAGACACTTTTTAGCCTTATTGGTGGACATACCAGCGATAATATATATTAACCCATGGTTATTCTCTTCCTGCCATCTCTTCTGTTTAGGAGTCAGGCTTAGAACAGTTAGAAATTACAACTGAAACTGCACAAATGATATAATTTTGAGGCTAGCAAATGATGCTAAAATTAAATCATGAAATTGAATTCATGATGAAAGATTTACTGACAGTAGGGGTGGGGTGGGGGGATTTAGGCTTAAACAAAGCTTCCATGTGCATCTGATTTAAACTTGAATCCTTTCGCTACTCATTTACCAGTTGTGGATCTTAAGGACTTACTGCCTTTAGTTCCAACTTTAAGTGACCCGTGTTTGCTCATCTACCTCCCTTCTCATCCTCTCATTCTTCGCCCCACAGCCGCCTTCAGATTGAGTTCACTGACTACCACACACCTGGCTACTCTCCTGCACCTGTCATTCTCTAGCTTAGCCTCCGTTGTTGTCTTCATAAGTTTATCTTTTTCTCTAGACAGGATAAATAGAGGAAGTATGGCAATTTGAAAAGTAATTTATTTTTATTAAATGTATTTTTCTTACACCATTGTTCATTTTTAGACAATATTTGATTTCTACCCTCAGATGTAGTCCCCATAGTTCTCCCACCACCAAAACACCCACAAAAAGCATTGTCTATGTTTGTTAAGTAAATTTGGGCTTGAATCTGAACTGTGTGACCTCAGAAAAATTTCTTTAATCTCTGAGAGCTTCATTTTGCTCAACTCCACAGAATGGACAACACCACCAAATTTTAAGAGGTCATGCACTTGAAAGAAAGGGAAGGTGAAGTACAGAGCACAGCACAGGTGTGAATTCCTAGAATTGTTTGCTCTTTCCCTGGTCTTCTAGTCTATACTCTTAATAAAGTATATGCAGCTGAAATATCACCACCCTCTGTGATTCCTACATAAGGATCAAAACTTGGTCATATGTGTGCCTGACAACACCATGTTAGAGCTATTTATTTGGTGAGAGTAATTCAACACCTGCTATTCCATATTGGCTATAATCACAGTTTCTCTTTTCTTTGTAAGAAGAAATACGTACGTTTGAATTGTGGCATATTCTTTCTCAAGCACTTTCATACATTATCTCCTATTATTCTGCAAATGTATTAACATACACGATGGTAATCAGGGCAGAAGTGGAAATTTAAATTTTATTTTCCAGTAAGGATTTTTAGCCTCAAGGAGAGTGATTTTTGGCTTAAACCATCTGGATTGGTATCTAGATTTCAAATTTTTATTTTAGCACTCTGTCCACTGTGCAATGCTGTCTCATAGAAAAAAAAAATTATCTGTTCTTTAAGTATATATTTCTGGATTTTCATTTTTGTTTTTTTTTTAACTTGTTTAAGCATATGCTTTATTTTTGCAAGTTTCAATTTATCTGAAATTTAGAAATGTTTTATTAGTTTTTCCTTAGGCTTTTCCTTTTCTTGTTTTGTTTCTTTCACACATTATGAGAAATTCATTGTCAGATGTGTCTATTTTTATGACAAATTATTAGCAAATTATATGAAAACATGAATGACCATTTTTATTTTAATTAAAATTTTGATATGGATGTTAAAAATACCAATATAATTTTAGTCTTTATGATTATAATGTATTTAGAAAGACAGTTCATCTACTCTGTTGTGATGATAAGCTTCCCACTGTTTTTAGTATTAATGTGGTTCTCTCCCCACAATCTCAGGAACGTCTTAGACTCAAAGCTTCCAAGGACAAGTAATGATCACTTGTCTTGTTTAAACACTAGTCCATACTATAAGAGCTGGCTTACAGTAGGTGTTTATTAAATATTTATTAGAGAATGAACCATGAGTTCTCATTCGTTCTTGTCTGGAAGTCTACATCGAATTCTAAATATCACAATTTAGCAAGGTCATAATAAATTAGATGACAGAGAGACAAATGGTGATGATGGGCATAGAAAGAATGGTTAAAGTAGAAATATTAAGCTAATAAGAGATTCTAAAGAGTGCATATAATAACTACTTTAAAATATTTGAAGTTATGTTGGTTGGGTGGTAGACTTCCTCTGTATTACTTCATGCTTTGCACACAGTTTTTCAGTGCATCAAATTGCCCCTTTGAACTGCCATTAGCAAGCATGCAGCATAGTTTAATACAAGATTTCTTATTCATTTGAAAATGGTGACACAAAGAAATTTGAACTCTCTCAGCCTCATCAGCTTATGAGTACACACAAGGTCATTCACATGTCTGAATTAGTAAGAAAGGTGATTACCCTTGTCTACTAATAACACATGTACTTGAATGCCCTGAAAAACTCTGAACCCATCCATGTTGGCTTCTAAGGGCCTGTCCATTTTTCAAAAGAAAAACACTAATGGAAACATAACTTGATAATGTCAAAAAATGCTGTTATGCACTGTTCCTTGCTGTGTCCACTGGTCAATCTGCAGACCCTGAGATCTAGAATGTTCTGCCATTGTTTTGATCAGGGCAGTTGGTCTTCTGATGACTACTCCAGTTTCAGCAGTCATAGAGGGTGTATTTTCTGCTCCTTGGGCGTGGTAAACAACCAGCATCTCCTTCCCAATGAGATGGCTGTCTCTACCCTTATGAAATAGCGCCCAATGTGGCTCCTCTTCTGGTGCCACCATGGCTACTTACCCACTTCAGAATGTACTAGCCTTCCTTGTTGCTCGGCTGGGCAGAGCCATTCTTAGCTAACAGGTCCATGAGCCCTGTGGGATTCCAAAGTTGTGTGGATGTTATGGAAGAGATTATAGAGAAAAGTTCACTCCTTTTTGTGGCTTCAGACAGTATTTCTTGGGCACCAGTATGTGACAGAGTTTAGTAAGTCCATATTATTAGTATACTTTGAGATTCTCTTTCCTGATTTTATGAACATAATCACAAGGACCTGCCTGGGCCAACATCAGATTTTTATCACAGCAACCATGCAAAATTAAGAATCTCTATTCCCTTCTGACAATTAAGATCTTATAACTAGGTCAAATTCTTGGTTCCAGGATCCATGTTACCTGAAGAATAGATCTTTTGTAGTGGGATCTTACTCTCTATGCAAATCGATGCTTTTTAGTTTGGTAACATTTATAATCTCCCAAATGAACCATTGCATCTGAATGCCCAAGAGTAAAACCATATAGATAGATATGCTGTAAAGAAGGACTCAGGAGCGATTTTGGAAATAAATGTTTGATGTTTGGAAATCATTGCTAAAGTACTTGAATTTCCTGGTATACATTTCAGAAATAATCTATAAAGCATGCTTAAAGCTCATGCTATGGAAAAAATCAAATAATTGTGATTGATTGTATAAAAGTTACCTTAGCTTGACCTTACATTTTTTTTTCCTTCTAGAATACCTGCAGTAATTTCTCATTACTGTCTCAAGCTAGTGCTGATTGACTAAAGAAGAAGCTGTCTCATACCCTTTGTGATTCCTGTAATATGGAAAGATAATCTTGGAACCTATACTGACTCCCCACACCATGTGAGTAGTGGCCTTGGGAAGACTCATATCTTCAATTAAATGATTTTCCTACTGTAAAATTTGACACTGCATCATGATAACATTTTTTTTAAGTAAGTAAAACTTCAGTATTCATTATTAGGAGATCTTATGAGTGGAATTATAGTTTAGATTCATTCTCCCATAAACATATACAGAATGAATTTTTTAGACACTTGTGTTTTTTGGATGTAAATGCATTAAGATGTTTAAGATTAGGCACACACAGGACTCTGGATGCCATAAAGGTATTTGCCAGGAAATGGAATTTAGATAATGTCATTGGTCACTTCACTTAGAGAAACATTGGACAGGACACATTGCTTCTGGATTCTTCTCTTTCCATGTCTTGCATTGTGAAGTATGACCAAATCCAAGTATTATGGACTATTTGTGTTACCCTCAAATTCACATGTTGAATCTTAATCTCCAAAGTGAATTTAGGAAGTGGGGAGAGGGTTGGGAGTAATTAGAGCATGAGAATAGGATGCTGGTGAAGGGGATTAGGTCCTTGTTAAAGAGGTCCTTGTTAAGAGCTCTCTTACTCTTTTTTCTGCCATGTGAAGACACAACAAGATGGCTATCTGTGACCCAGGAGCCAGCCCTCCTCAGGCACCAGATTTGCCAGTGTCTTGATTTTGGATTTTCTAGCCTCCAGGACTGTGAGAAATAACTATTTGTTGTTTTAGCCACCGTCCCCCCCCCCAACCCCTTCCCTCCACCGCCTGCCCATGGTCCTATCTTCTTCCCGGTCAATAGGAAAGTTGTGTTTTCCTCTGCGTTTGAAGTTAGGGGTGGCATATTGTTTTGTGGAGTGAGTGAAGACGATGGTGTCATTTCAGAGCAAAAATTTAAAGATACTATTTGCTTTGCCATAATCCCCCATTTCTTGCCTCAGCCACATGGAATCATGTATTGAGACGGTGGCTTTGTCAACCTGAAACATGAATAAGCGCACAGCATTCCTACCTTAACCTGCAAGGCATGGACAAGGTGAAAGAAAAATAGCCTTTTCTTGTGAAAAGCTACCGAGATTTGCGTATACTTGTTAGAACACAATCTAGCCTAGCCTGATTAGTATACTCATTAAAGTAAATTAAAAAAACAGTTTCTCAGCATATGATCCCATTTGATTTACAATCACTTATTGAAATCTTCTGTGTATAATAAACAGCACTAGGTATTTAGAATGCAGATATAGAAATTAGTAAGACTCAGTCATTACTCTCAGAATTTGTTCCCAGGAGATTTTTATCCTTAGTAGCAGAGTAGAGGTCATGTTATGCAGGGTGATTCTGTTCTTCATGATGGAGAAATAATAGTAAGAATTATCAAGAAGCAGATATTTGCTTGTGTGTGTGTGTGTGTGTGTGTGTGTGTGTGTGTGTGTGTAGGTATTTTTCTATCCACAAATTCCCTAAGTGTAAAGTATGGAAAATGCAAATTTATTTTTAAAAAATATTTATGTGTCAAAGAACTGGGGTGTAAGAGGATTCGCCAGAGACAGAGTGGGGAGCAGAACAGGTGGGTACACTGAAATGCACTGCTGAGGGGAGCATAGTGGCAGACAGGAAAGGTCTGCTGCACCATATGGGTTAGCTACCTGGACGGGGTTCGAACTCACATTGCAGCAGTAATAGCACTGAGACTTAACCCCTACACCTGCTGGGAGGCCCTGGAAAATGCACATTTAAGTGGTTCAATATCCAAGGCATTTAAACCAATTAAACAAGGCAGGAAGTAACAGAACATAATACCAAGGATTAGGTATCTACCTAGGAGAGATGATGCCAGTAAAGAATCCCCAGGGGTAGAGAAAGACCAGAGATCAATAGACAAGACTCTTATTTGCTTCACCTGCAGTATTGGGGATCCATCCACCTGTAAGTGTAAAAGTCTGAAGTGGAAATCAGACATTGGGAAAGAAAGGCAATAAGAAAGTATCTGTCATAAAAGGGTGTGGGTTAGAAAGGGAAGCTGAGCTGAAACTCAAACACTTCAGGTGTGAAGAGATAACAGTCCCAAGTGGAGAGTGGATGTTCAGCCAACCCCCTACAGTATATGACACTAATGTATAAACAGAGGTTCTATCTCCATTCTGCCATTTCCTTGTCATGCAAATTTGAGCCTGTTACATAGCTCCTACGTGCTTTAATTCCTTAATCTGTTCAATAAGATTAATTTAATTCAGGGTCTATTTTATAATTGCATGTGGAAATTGAGTAAATTAATCCCTATAAAGTTTATGTGAGTGTATGGCAGATAATAAATGCTTAGCAATAGTAAACTATCATTTTTATAAGGGCTACCATTATGTGATTATTCTTTTCCTGAGTTGTAAGCAGTGAGCACATTGGGCCACAAAATTTGGACAATTTCATTAAAAATATATATAAAATAATCTGAAGCCTTGATTTGGTAGAACCAATGTGCAATGTTAAGCTTAGTGGTTGAATAATTATTTTCTTCTTTATTTTTTTGCTATCTAAGTTCCGTATTTTGGATATATGAAAGCATCTATTTGATTTTCATAAGAGGACTTTCCCAATTCTAAGGGGGGAAAAAAGCTTTTGGTGAAGTCATTACCAGCGGTTGCTTTTTCTGACTTTTATCCCTTCCTTTTTAATCCATTATGCTTGTTTTCATTCATTCAGTGCACTTTAGTTAAAATTCTTTCTCTCCCTTCTCACTGCTTGCAAAATGCATTTGCTATTAAACCCATTTTGTAAATGTGATACATTGATATGAGTTTTCTTCACATTTTTATGATGCTGACACCAGCAAATGCTAAGATCTTCAAATTGTTGAGGTTTTATGTGACTTTGATGACAGGTAGTTTTAAAGCTTTCTTTTCTGCTGTATGATTTTCGTAGTGGTATCTGTTTTTTTCACAATGCAAAAACTAACTTTCCTATTGATTATAGAGATTAAGCAGATATTCTTACTCTAGAAAATAAGGACATAAGAAAAATGAAATATACAACTTACCATGGATATTTCAGGGCTCATGTCTTTTTTGGTCAATGTTTATCTGGGTAATAAATACTTGATCCTCTCTTATAACAAAGCCAGGCTTGCCTCTGAGTCAGCGTTGTGGTAAACCATGAAGTGTTTTTAAATATTCTTTGCTCTTGTAAGGATTATGAAGACGGAAATGACATCCAAATTTTGGTATATATTTAGTTTGAAGTCATACTACAAAAGAGGAGTATTTGGAGGAAAAAGGTATTCTTACACAAGGAAGCAGATGGGTAGACAATTACTGGGAATGAGTAGAGCCTAATTTGTGCAATAAGAAAAACACTAATATTTAGTAGTGACACTCGTGTTTTCAAAGCACTATTCCTCCCATGTCCATCCCTTCTCTTCTTTCTAAATATTAGTCATGCACTTTTATTTATGTACCTTTTTAAAATTCTCTCATTTATTTGTATGAATTCTCGGCCCTTCCCCCACCTTTTATTTTCAGTCCACTCAGATGTGTCGCATGCCTGTAAATTATACCCCAAGTGTGACAGACGATGACTATTCGGAGGACGCCAAGTATCAGTTGCCCTAGCAACAATAACCAGGGGATATTTCTCAGAACTCCTGCCCCCTGTTTTGAGAGTTTGTTAAGATGGTGACCAGAATTAGTCAAAGCTGGGTTTCCCCACCTAAACATAATGAAAGCAAGAAGACTTAGACATGTCTGCCTTTTTTCTTACTAAAAGGGAAATTCAGCACAGTCAAGACTGAAAGGAGGGGGAATCTTAGAAGGGAGAGAACTGTGTGCTCTCATACAAATAAACTCTCGATAGTGAGGGAATTAATTATCCGAACTGCTAATACAAACCACTTGTAAAGAATGGAAAAATCATTGTTGAATTTCCACAGGTGGGCTAAAAGAACAGTGTGTACATTAGATTGCAAGATGCTTGGTCCTGTAAGTGGAAATCTCTGGTCTGTTCAAAATCTGATATGGCAGATTAAATTTTACTTTCTCAAAGAAGAAAAACTAAAGGGGGGGGGGATGTAATCTAGACAGTAAGATGGAAAACTAATTATCAATGACTTTATTGATCTTAGATGCCCTCCCCTCAATAAATAGCCACATTAAGCCAGAAGATGATGTTTAAGGGAAATTCTATTTGCTGATAGAAACAGAGTAGATTTTGTGAAGTAAAAGATGTTTAAGCTTCAGGATCTCTTACTTGCAAAGACTCCTTCCAAGGCTATGTATTCAAGTTCACCTTTGAAAATATATTACTTTTATTCTTAAAAAGTTACTACCTAATGACATATACTTTAACCTCCACAAATTCTGGATCCCACCCATGAAGAGAAAAGGAAATATAATAATTTGTTTGATCACATATTATTACTCTTTTGTCACTTTTTATGACATTGTATGTTTTTCCTTTTTTTCTTCTCACTCTGGGATATATCAAAAGTCTAACTTTTGCATGTGTTTAAACAAAAATAACAAAAAATTAGTTTGATGCATTATTGTACTTTCAAAACCATCTAATAAGATTATGAATAGAAAATGAACTGGTAGATAATAGAAAAGAAATAAAACAGATCAAGGTATTTTTCCTCTTTCATTCATTTACTTATTAGTTTATTCTACTTATGCTCTCTTATGATAAATTATTAAAAGTCCAATAGGATCAGGAGTACATAAATGCTGTGTACCAATAAAATGAAATAGAGAATTAGTTGTATTGTAATGGATATAAACATTGTCAATTCCGTTAGCTCTAAAATAGATTTTTTTTTCCATTTCATTCCTTCAAACGTTTTGGTTATTGCTTCCAGTTTACCCCACTATCTCTAAATTAATGTCCATAAAGTACAGGAATTCTTTCATGAATACAGAACTCACAATGAACTATTTTCCTCATTACTGTTCTACACAAACCAGCTATGTAGAGTTTCATCATTTGTTTCAGTTGTGGCACTAAAATTAGGAATTTATTTTGATTCATCTGGAAAAAAATTTGCACACAGTGTAAATATAAGAATAACGATTAACCCACTTCAGGAAATGGTATAAATGGCCTTTTATCTGTATGCTAAATTAAAAGAAAATAAATATATCTAAGAACAGGCAAAGGAAATAAATTCAACATCATTCATTAACATGACACAGGAGAGATCAAGTTAATTGAGAATGGTTAATTATTCTTTAGAGTTTTATATAATTTCTGTGAAAAACATTTTTGTCTGGAAGAAGTTTTTGTATAATCTTAATAATAAATATAATTACATAGATTTCACTGAAATTCCTTGACCATGTCCTTTGAATGAATAGATTTCAACACATATATGTAAATGATAATTGAATAATATGCCCTGCAATATTTCAGGGGTTTACATAAAAAATATGTTTTCCAAATAACACACAAGAAATTTTAGTAATTATTTAAATCCAACACTTCATAGTAACTCTGGAAAAAAATTTGAAAGCTATAATAAAACTAAAAAGTCTTTTTAGTCCTACCAATTACAATTTTCAATCTATCTTTAATAAATACATTTGCTTTCTCTATTAAAGTATGTTTTACTGAAGACAAGAGCTATATTTTAATTTTATATCCCACAAGAACAGTACCTTGACCCTGAAAGTTTCTAATGTGTACTTTTTAACTTGGTCTTGACATAATCAATGAATTTTTCAAGAACATTGCTATAAGAACATATAATTTATGGATTCAGTAATGAAGAATCCCATTGTAAACACTACTGGAAATTTAAATCATTACAGTAATATTCAAATATTTAAAAACATAATATATTCATATAATTCAAATTAGCAATGTACAATAGGAAATATGCATATTGAAAAAAATAGCCTTCTCAATGATTTTAGAAATATTTTAGGCATTTGTAAACAAAAATATACATACTTTTTATTATAGAGTGCACATTATATGGTCCTATTTTTTTCACTTAATATTGTTTTGTAGATTGGTCTATATCTGAAAACATAAGCAAACAAGCCTTGTTCTCATTCTCTGTTATGGCTACATTGAATATATATCTTTGGAATAATGAAATATTTTGAAAACTATATATAAATATATATTGAATATATATATAAATGTATTAAACTGGCATTTTTGTTGAGTATTTAGATGTTTTTTCAAACTTGCTTGATAAAAACACATTTCAGTAAATAACTTGTATCTGACACCATTTTGTACAAATAAGAACAAATTTATAGGTTATCTTATTTCTGAAATAAGGGTCCAAAGTTAAATGTTTTTATATATTGAGAGATATTGACAGATTACTTTCCATACAGGATAAACTGACTTACATCTGCAATAAAATACCCCTTTCCTTCATTCTTGCTTATAGAATGTGCTATCCAAATTTTAAATTTTTAAAAAAGATTTATTTATTTATGCATACAAGCTGGGATGTAGACCAGAGGTGTGTGTGGGGGGTGGAGGGGTGAGAGGATTCACCAGGGACAGAGTTGAGAGCAGAACAGGCAGATCTAATGAAATATGCTGCTGAGGGGAGCAGCGGGTGAGACAGGAGAGGTCTGCTGCGCCAAGTGGGAAGCTCCCTGGCTGGGTATTGAACTTGTGCTTTAGTGGCTCTGGATAGCATCATAGTGCTGAGACTTAACCCGTTGAGCCATCAGGGAGGCCCCTAAATTTTAAATTTTTGTTAATAACTTACGGAAAAAAGGCTGTCACTGAAGTTTTAGTCTACATTTCTTTTTTGTTTAGGCATTTTTCATAAATATAAGCACATTTGAATATATATTCACTTTATCGTTATACTATCTCCTTTGCATTTTATACAACGTGTAATTATTTATTTGTGTCCACACTTTGTCATTGCATAAGAGTGTAAAGTTTTCAGGATTGTAATTATTTAAAAGATTAACTATTAATTAAGGATGAGCTCCAATCATAAAATGGATAATGATATAAAACTGCTTATTGCCATAGAAAGCATCATACCTATGTTGTGGAAATTTGTTAATCACTTAGAGATATATAGAAATTGTTAAACTATAAGGTTGATTTATATTGTCATTGAGTGACTAATATGAAAAATGGATAAACATTACTGCTTTTTAAAGCAGAATTCAACAAATAGTACCTAGGTATTTTTGTCATGTGACTGTTAAGACCATAATGTAAAGAATAGGTGGCTTCAGGGCTGTCTAGTATTGCTAATCATAGTAACGTTTTAGAAGCCTAGAGAGATGTCTGACTCTGCATCACAATGAGGAATCTTAAAACCCAAAGTTGACTCTATAGGAAGTGTTTGCAGTGAAAGGGTTTAAAGGTCTTTGCCATATACAAGTGATTTCATTCTGAGCAGAACCTCTCCTCCCACATGTTGCCCTGTTGACTTTTTTGGTGTTCATGCTGAAGATAACAGAGAAAAGAGGTTGGAGATCCAGAGAGTTGGGAGAGAAGGGTCTCTGCTCCCAGGGGAAAATGGAATTATGACTTGGGCATAGATCAGACATTGGGTATTTACTACAGGATGCATGCTGCTTTATGAACTATTTTAAGTTTCTTTTCCTTTGTAGTTTCCTGATGAAATCCTTAAGACTTCCATTTAATTTGTTAAAACTAATACGATCTTAGGTATGCTGTTGTAAGGAAGCCAAATTGTGGGTATAAGGCCATGTCTTGGGGTGCAATTGATTAGACAAAACAGGCTCAATAAAACAATCCAGTGGTAGGAGGGACAGAGGCAATCACTGAAGAATCTCAGGTCTATTGTCAAAATCAAGAGGTTAACAAGTGACGACCTAGATATATAAGAGCAGTCCACATTGTGGAGACCTCAGAAGTAGCAGAGATGGGTCCTGAACTTCCATTATTCATCAAAGTGGGATTTGGCTTATACTTAAATGGTGACAAATAACTCAGAAGACTGGGAAAGTTGGGGGTATAAAATGTGGCTTAATGAAATTGCTTATGGGTATTTGTTACAAGTCCTGTGTAGTTCTGGAATGGTTCTTATCTCAAATTTCAGTGCTTACATTATGCATTTTCAGTTACCACTATACATTCATGTACATTAGTATCTGCTCCCTAACCAGAATATATACTCCTTGGAAAATAGGAATTACTTTTTATGCATCATACTTCTCTCTCATAATAACTAAATTGTTACTGAATCAATATTATTGTGCTGGCATATATTTATTAAATGGACACTTTACTAGATAATTCCTTTGACTACTATATGGTTATACTCCCAAATGACTATAATCACATGAAATAGGATCTTAAATATGTTTTACATCTCCTTTCTTTTTAGGGTGTGGACTTTTCACTTAGTATGAAATTTTTTTCCCCTGTCATAATCATCACTTAATTTCGAATGTCATATATTCCCTCAGTAGCACTTTATTTTCAGGGATCCTTGTAAATAAAGAACATGATAACTGGATCATTCTCTTATGCTAAAATAAAATCAACAATCAATTCACACCTCAAAGCTATGCTCGTTTCAGTTATAATTTGTGAGTGCTAAGCAATGTCCATATGTCATATAGCTGTCCAGCTATTTATACAAACATGAAATACAAACATGTTTTGAAGCTCTGAGCAGACCTGTGACCAGCTGACACTTCTCAAAATATCTTTTTTTTCCTCCAAAGAAACTTGCTCTCAGTGTTTCATAAGCTTAACTTATATAACTATTTTCAAAGTTATATAAATTGAACTTGTTTCTTATGACGGTGAAAGCCTGTAGATTAACAAGTGTCAGGAACAGCAGTGAATAAATAACACACATCTCATGCCCTCTGTGGGATGGGAAGGATCGAGGGGAGAGAGAAAGCAATTGGTAGTGCAATCACATGTGCATACAATCTTCTCAGTTGTGGGAGTACTGAATTTGATCAGAAATCCAGCCTGCTTCAACCCATGGGTTAAGAAACCAAACCAGTCATTTTCAGATATGATACCATTAGTGCTTCCCAGCAGGCTGGACTTTCAGATGGCTTCATCATAGTTTCGAATAGTGAGTTCCAGGCTTGGTAGCTGAGAATAGCTCTTCTCAACAGCAACAAAAATGGGGTGGGGGGTGATTTTTAGTGCTTAGTTGTGCCCTGTGCTGCTGCTGCTGCTGTTGCTGCTGCTGCTGCTGCGACTTCTGCCCTGTACATTCCAGGGACTGAAGTTGATGCGCACAGACTTTTAGTGTTTGTTCAGGTCTGGTTTTGATCTGCAGCACTCAGGGATGAGCAATTCCTTTCAAGTTATTTGCAAACCTTGTCAAAGCCTGATTGTAGCATGACATTGATGACAGACTGATTATTACTTGTCTCAAAAAGCTGTGTAAGAACATATTGGCTTTCATGCAAACTTCCAGCTTGTCATTAGCGTACAGTGCAAATGGTAGTGGTTTTACACTGGAGTGCTGGAAGTGGAGGCATAAAATGGGAGTGTCTGTTTCTACTGGTTCTGGAAAGATTTCAATAATATTTTTGGGACAATTTTGATTAATTGACATTCCTACAGCACCAAGGCAGAACGGGCTAGCTTTGATAGTTCATTGCTTATCTTGAGAGACATTTATTCCAGTGGGCAGAGAAAAAGAAATTAAGAAAGTATATATATAAAGTATTATTAAGATATAAAAAAAAAAACTTTTTACCCAGTAAAACTAAGACTTAGAAATAAGTTGAGTTGCAAAGTTCTGCTTATTTGGAAGTATCAGAGACTAGTTTTGATATTATTCAATATCTTATATCAGATCCAACCACGTGAAAAAATTGGCTATTCGGGATGTGAATTAGACATTGCACCAGGTACTTATCCTTTTCAAACCACAGGAACTCAAATGCATAAAAGCAGCAAATGTATTCTGAAATCCTTTCCAGGAATTAAAAACTATACAATTTCAGTTCTATTCAAGAGTCATGAAACTTACCTGCATGTCTACTTGATACTTAGGGAAAAGTTACCGGCTGGAAGCTAGTGCTATCTCCAATTAGGCTCTTGTATTGCCTCCTCGCATATGTTCCTTCTGCTATTTTTGTGCTTCTTTGGGTAGAAAAGTAAGAGTATAATCTCATTAGGCCAGAGCTACCAACTCACAGAAGGAACAACAATCTCAGTTTCTTTCTCTTTATAAAATAGTAACTCTACAAGGAGATTATTTGTTTAAAGGTAACTGGAACTTTTAATTGAAAAAAATTAATGTATTAATGGAAAAATTTAAATGTATCAATGGGTCTTTCTTCCACAGCAGATTTCCAATACCTTATCCAAAAAAGCAGTCAATGATATCCCTATATGTTTATTATTACCAATTTTTGCAAAAATAAGAAGAACTTAACATAGTCTTCTTAACTGTGTTTTGTTCACTTAGCAGTATTGGAAGTTATGGAGATAGATATCAGGCAGTCCTGAATTCCTATCTTATTTGGGATGATAAGATAATAAATAAATATAAAATAATAACAGGCAACTATAAATCAGAGATATTCTGCAGGGGAGTGGGAGGGTGAAGGACCAAAATACGGAGGGAGGAGCACAAGAGACTATGCTGAAGGTGCATGGGAGAACTGGTGACAGAAATTTTAAGGGACTACACCCAAGAGGAGAAAGCGTACATTGTACAAAAATGAAGAATGATCCCATATGGTTCTCGTTTTCTCATCTAACTCAATCATCATTCACAGGAAGGTAAATTATAGGACAGAGGATCTTATATTTCCAACATGTAGACCATAGCTGAACCTTGAGATGTGTACAACTAAATTTATACAACTGAAACCTCTCTTTCCCTAAATTAAAAGAGCCGATATACTTAGCCCACTGAAGTCTTTTAATCATGCTTACCTTTGAAATAATAATTCAGATGCTATCCATCTAAATCAGTTTCCTTACTAATCAAAACTAGAAAACAGAAACCTCCATTCCAAGATGGTGACAGAAGAGTCAGTATACATATCTAACACCTTGACATTTCTAAATCCAATTGAAAGGAGATAAATACTAAACTATCACAAATACAGTTTATAGCTTGAAAAGAAACAGCCAGAATCAAGAACCAGATTCTTTCTGAAATCAAAGTTGGATCATTTTATGTTGATGGTTATAAAGGTTAATTTCATATGTCCACTTGACAGGGCTATGGGTCAAATTTTATCCTCTGTTTTTGGATGAAAGTAACATTTAAATTGGTGGACTTTGAATAAAGCATAGTGCCCTCCATATTTTGAGTGGAACTCATCTAATCAGTTGAAGATGGGGGAAAAAATCAGCCTTCCCCAAGCAAAGGTGAATTCTGCATCAAGACACCTTTGGACTTGAACTGGAATATTGACTATCCTTAATCTCTGCTTACTGACCTGCCCAGCAGATTTTGGACTTATCTTCATAATTTCTGTCAAAAGACAGTTTTTCAATAAATATTCTATCCAGTAGGATATCTCTTCAAAAATAAATTAATATGAATCCTGCCTCACAAAATTAAATTTTCAATATGATTTAGACTTATAATAAATCTCTTTAAATACACACACACACACACACACATATTATTTTTCTGTTCTCTGGAGAATCTTAACTAATACAACTAAAGATTAAAGCAAAGTTAGCAGCCATCTTAAACATGCACAGTGTAAATGGATGACTAGAATATATTCTTTCATGGGAGGACTCAATATTTTTAAAGTATAAGTTCTTTTGAACTGATCTATACATTGAGTGTTCCTTCAACCAAAATAACAAAAATAATAAAGGGATATTTTCTTTTTCTTTTTTACAGGAGAGGGATGTTTGACTTGCTAAATCTAAAATCTGTATAAAAATGCAGAACATTTAGAACAGCAAGGCAATCTTTCAAAAGGAACAAGTCTGACTGTATTATACTGACAGAGATAGTTGTATTTTAAGGTGCAGTGATGAAAAGAGTGTGGCTAAATGTAAAAACAAATAGACCAAAAGAATAGGATATCCAGAAAGCGACCCTCACCTGACTACACCTGGCTACCTCATTTATCATAAAGATGCACAAAATATTTCTGTCAAAAGATGGTTTTTCAATAAATGATCTAGTCAGTGGGATATCTCTTCAAAAATAAACTAATATGTATCCTGCCTCACAAAATTAAATTTGCAATGTATTTTGGACTAAATATGAAATACAAAAAAAATACTTCTAGAAGAAATCATAGGAGAACACCCTCATGACGTTTTGGTAGGAGTATTTCTTGAATTGGACAAAGCTACTAGCTATAAAAGAAAAGGTTGGACTTCATTTAAGTTAATTCTGTTCATTAAAAGAGTATTAATAAAAAGTGGGAAAAGTCAAAATACCGAATGGAATAAAATAATAGTTATATTATTATGTTTGACATATATATTATATATATGCAAAATCAAAAGAATCATATGCAAATATATAAAGAATATCAACAAATTACTACAAAGGAAATTTGTAAATGAGCAAGCAGCTTGAATAATCAATTAGCCAGAGAGAATATTCAAATGGACAGTAGACATATTAAAAGGTAATCAGAATCAATAGTCATCATCTAAATGTATATTTCAGCCGCAATGAAATAATACAGCAAGCTAACAGAATGATTAAATTTTAAAAGACTAAAAATATGTTAGTATGTGAATCAGATAGAATTCTCACATTATACAAATTAATACTCCAATTGATATTCACTTTATTGGAAATGGTTTTTTACTATCTACCCAAGCTAACTATTCACAAAACCAATTAAGCTCTGAGTTATATACTCAACAGAAACGAGTGCTTATTGCAACAAAAAGCATGTGCAGTAATATTCCCTACCTTTATTCATAGTAGTCCCAAACAGGAAGTAATCCAATTATCTATAAGGAGAGAGATAAATAAATATATACTTTATGCTATGTTTATATGATAGAAGCATTCACTACAGTGAATAACCATGACAGTAAACACTAATAATGTAAAATGATATAATTTTTTTGATAGAAGTGAGAGAGTCTGTAGAAAGAGTAGAATTCTGGGATTCTGATTTTTCATTAAATTGTGGGGGACAAATAGAGATTTTCTAATATTGATGTTGCAATATTAAATGACATTTCAGAATATTTATAATAAATTTACTGGAGAAGATGAAAACAATTGATTAAATGGAAATTTTATTCCTTCATTTCTTATTTTTAAATAATATGTATTATTTCATATGAACTTTGTAAAATTATAAAACATGTTTCATATTAAGCTTAATGAATATGAATTAAAAGCTGTGGTACTCCTATTTTTCTAACATCAATGTCTATGAAACAGCACAGCCATTAGAAATATCACAGAAGTTAAAACTTGTCCATGTCAGGATTTCAAATAGAACTCAGCCGAAAATCTTCTCACCTACCAGCCTCAGTAGGACCATTCCCTGGAACCTTACACAAACAACCATATGCATTAGTCAGATCAGTGGGAAGGACTTGGCAGAAAGACAAAAAAGAGTCTCCAAACTTCTTTGGAAAGTGTTTTGCCACTTATCCTAAAGCTATTACTCTGCCAACTGGAGCCAGTGGGCTATTATAAATTTATATATGCATTTAATCTGCCTGCAGAATTTTTTTTTTACTTATATGGTGCATCAACATTTCAAAACAACCTTTTAAGATACAGAATCTTCCAAGAGGAAGGCTCTTTATAAGTGAGAGGCAGCTTTCCTTCTGAGGGACAGCAATGACTAGTTTGTTTGAGTACAAAACTGACAGTTGGGAAATTCTGAAATAAAATCCTGGCTTTTTTACTTCTTTAGGTTGGCCATACAGAATAAACATGAACTGGTTAAGCAAGCAGAATTTTGGAGGAGGTGCATCTACATATTATAGAAGCGCTAGGCACTCTACTGTAAGAAGAGTTGGGGAAATCTTTTGACCACCATCTAAGTGACCTTGTCTGCTTAGATCTGATAGGAAACCATTGGCAAAATTAGTACAAAGACTTCATATAGGCTTTGTGAAATGAAATGAGATCATAAAGTATTTTTTTAAAGGGCACAACTATTTGACATTGTTTTGCCTTTATAATCAGAAAAGATGGAAGTTTGAAGTATTGTAAATGAATGATTTTTTGAAATGAATGAAACCTAGTGAAAAAAAAAATAATGTTGTAATGTAGTAATGTTATATCCTGAAGGAAAAGTTCTTATAGAATTTCATTTAGTTACATCTTAAAGGCGGAATCTTGGCCTTTTGTAAGTCTCCTTCTAGTTACTGTGCCCTACTAGGAAAGGTACCTCAGAGATAATAATTGCTGATTGTTGATGGAGGTACGCTATGCAAAAATGACTATTTATGGGGAATAGCTGCAGTCTTCTAATTTAGTTCACTGTAGGTGACATAATTCGCTATAGAGTCTGAGAAAAAGCTGCCTTAAAATATGTCTGATGGAAATAAAACGAAGTGACCTAAACTCTAAACAGGAAGTAGCTGGGGGACTGTGGGATTAAACAGAGACTATAGTAAATGTATAAATTTGTCAATTGAAAAATTTCAATATTAAGGCGAACTTCTCTTTCATGTAAGTGATCTGATTCCTGGCTTAAGAACTGGTAAAATTAATTAATTAGTTTATTAGATTATTTGTCAGAGATTCAAGTTTCTTCAAAATGGAAACCTAATCTCCAAAGAGATGATTAGCAAAATTCATTTTTACTGAAATCCCTGAAATAGGATAAGAAATTGTAAATGTTTCAGTGTTTGCCAACAAGCCCTCTGACATGTGATTGTGCCTTTCATTCTAAATCCATAAAGCACAATGCCTTACATGGCTTCATTATTTAATTTTTATTTAAATTGTATTTCTGGTGAGTTTGAGATTAAAGTTAAAATGTTTCTGAATTAATAATAGCAAAGTCCTTGTATGTATTCAAAATGGATATCTGAACAAGAGGAATAATATTTAATATGTTGAAACAATTGCAGTGAGGAAAAGAGAAACACAAACAGATCTCTTAACAATGAATATCAATACTGATTTAAGAATAGATTTCGCCAAAACTGGGATCTAGAATGAATGAGACACTGATATTTGAGTAGTAATAAAGAAAACACAAGTTAAAAACTGGCATGTTAGATATCTGATAAAATGGATAAAGTACTGGAATGTGTCTGACGGGGTTTGAGAGAAGAAAAATAGGAGAAAGAAATGTTTAAAATACGTATATATCCTAAATACAATATTAACAGGCAGAGTAAAAAGAAAAGTTTCAGAGTAGAACTATGGTCTTCTGTCCCTCTACTCTGCCTTCTATTTCTGTGTTCTCTTTGAGTTGTCATGTCTTAAGCTCTCTCTTCTAGTTACATTCCTCTCACAGTCTTAAGTTTTATGGTTGCGCCTTTAAGTATTGCCTTCTGGAATGCCAACGATCTTTGTAGATTCCATCCCAACTGCCTCATCTTGTAACATTTCAGCAGGTGTGTTAGAAAACACGAGATTAAAATTGCTGTCAGGTGAGCACCGTGAAAAAGAGAATGATTCCTTTGCATCAAAATCAAAGGTAATAAAAGCAAGAGATGAAAGAGGCAACAGATAATAGAGGCAAGAATATAAAAAAATGATATTGTGTTCTTAGTATATCATACCAAGAAGCACCTCATAGTATTTTGCCCTTATTTAAGCTATTAGATCCTTTGACGAAGGTGCTGAGTTTTGCTAGATTGAAGTTATATTTCCCTTAATAACTAGGAAACAGTTTGTGGTGAGATTTTTTGAGACTCTGAAATGTCCTCTTCTTCATCAGATTTTTATCCATTATTTTAGCATCCATTGATTATTACAGTTTATTAGCTCTATCATTCCATGTTTGTTAGGCATTATCCTACTGTAAGGAAGAGCTGTCTCCTCCACCTTCACTCATCCCCTAACCCTTTCTATTTCTGTTTGAACTCAAGGATTCTCATTTTATTCAGTGAGTTTGTCATTATGTATTTGGGACTCAAAATAGCCATATTTGTCCACTAAGAGCCCCTTTAAGTCCTTTGTCCTCCTAGTGTGTTCAGATAACTTTTGGAGACCTTCTTTAGTTTCTAGGCACAAAGATGTCCTCAAAAACTTTCTCCTTTGCTGTGTCCTGCAGCCCAGCCTGTCCTTGTCGTGTGGAATAAAGGGGATTAGGTTCTCATGGGTCTTCTGATCCCTTCCTCCTACCTTGATGCTGTGTCCCAAACGAGAGAATACAAGTCAGCCCCTTATCTAATGATAGAAATCACTTCCACTTAGTAGATTCTTTAGAGAATCTGGATGGTTTTGACAGCTTTTTTTTTTTTCAAGATTTATTTATTTATGCATACAAGTTGGGGTGTAGGCCGGAGGTGTGGGGTGGTAAGAGGATTCAACAGAGTGGGGAGCAGAACAGGCAGATAGACTGAAGTACACTGCTGAGGGGAACAGCAGGCAAGGCAGGAGAGGTCTGCTGCGCCATGTGGGAATCTCCCTAGCCGGGTATCAAACTCATGCTGCAGTGACTCTGGATAGCTTCATAGTGCTGCGCTTAACCCGTTGTGCCACCAGGGAGGCCCCGGTTTTGACAACTCTTTTAATTTCCTTAGAAAATATAGATTTTAGTTGCTTTATGTTCTCTGTCTTTGCCATGGATGTCAAGTATTGAAAAGTTAGACTAGCTCACAGTGGCCTCCTCATGTCATTTAATCAATCCATAACTATCTAGCTTGTTATTTTATTCAAGTGACCACTTACTTAGCAAATAGGGTTACTTTGTTTTATAGAGTCCTAGCAAGACACTGGATTTATTTCAGATAGTTTACATGAAAATTTTAAATAAAATAACAACTTAGGGAGTTGTGCACAGGATAAGAGTGCAAACAAGCATTGGTGAGACAGCAAAAAAGTAGCAAAATTAGGGAGCCTTGGCCACTCCAAGGGCCAAATGGACTCAGGAAAGACATAGAGTGATGGCAGATCGTGGAGTAAGGACTGTGGAGGGAAGACTGATCACAGCAGGAAAGGAAAAGGAGAGTAAATGCAGAATTTTCCCTCTCATTCTCTTCTTATTGATGCTCTCACTGGCCAAGCCTAACTGAGGATCAGCCTGCAGGAGAATCACAGGCTTGCAGCTTGTAGCAATCATTTATAGGAGCACATTATTAGTTAAGGTTCTCCAGACAGAAATTACCAGTGGGGGGAGGGGGCGGGAGGAGTTGGGAGAGAAAGAGAGAGTGCCATCTGCAAGCTGATGTCCCAGGAAAGTAAAACCTGGTGGTTTAATCACGTGTTCAAAGGTCTGAGATCGGGGTTTGGGGATGGGGTGTATGTATGGGGCAGGGCAGATGGTATAAGTCCCAGTGTGAGTGCACAAGCCCAAAACTTGGGAGTGGTAGTGTGTGAGGGTTGAAGGAGAAATCGGATTTGCTTTGCCTCTGCCCTTTTGTTCTATTTGGGCCCTGAAGGGCTTGGATGCTGCCTGCATCCTGGACAGCCTCTATCTTCTTTACTCAGTCTGCTGATTCAATGCTAATCTTTTCTGGAAACACTCTCACAAACATACCCAGAAATGTTTTATCAGCTATCTGGACATCCTTTAACCAGTCAAGTGGATACACAAAATTAACCAGCACAAACACAGAGACGCCAAAGAGGGGATGAACATCAGCCTTGTGGACGATGGTTGAAGAGGCAGGCGCACGCCCAGGCATCGGTCTTCACCACCCTCTGGGAGTCGGCGCGATTTATTCTTTAACGAGTTTGTAGATTCCGAGTTTCCTATGTTTAATGCCTCCAAAATGCACTTTTAATTCATTTCCAAAGACTCTGCCATACACAAGTGGTATCATATTTACTTTATTAGAAGGAGTGTGTACCTCTCTCCTGCTCTTGAAAAATCCAATTTGTTGTTCCACCGAGAGAAAGCATGTCAGGTGCATATGTGGATAAGGCGGTCATAAACAAGTCTACATTCAGCTCACACAATCTAACCCTGTTAGAAGCTATCAGTTAGGGTATTTTCAGGGGGACTGAAGTTGATTAGGGGAGAACAAAGAAGCACCAGTCATACTACATAATAAAAATGGAAATGAACTTAAATTCTCAGCTCCATTTCCTGAGCCAGTGAACATAAAGTTCATGTTTGGTTCATGTTTCACATCTGTTTGCTGAGATGGATCTATAGTTATGTTAGAGTAAACTAAAATAAACCCTATATAGGTTTCTAGGATCATCCCCAAAACGGAAAACATACTTCTCTTTTTCTCCATGGGCAGATTTAGGCACATACTCCTTGAGGTTTTTGTGCAGGTTGTGATTTTCTCACTTATGCAAGAACCATAAAATTACAGCATTTCCCTATTCTATTTTCCCTTTTAAGCCTGGCAAGCCAGTTGTACTGATCCGGTGCCAAAATTACCTCCATGAGATACTTAAGGCCCGATGTCTGCATTTTAGCAAATTTAATTATAAGGAAAAGAAGAATTTATAAAAAGCCTGCTACTGATAGAAATGTTTTCATTAAATATATTTTCATCCAATTATGAGCCAAAGAATTCTTTTTCTTTTCCTGAACCATGTTGCCGCTGTGTTTACAGCCTGGAACTGCAGCGCTGTGCGGCAAGGGAGACGAGGAAGCAGACGTGACCAGACACAAAGGTGATAAAGGCTTGTCTCATTTCAATGTTCACCCAGAGTGGAATGCAAATAGCAAGCAGTGCATGACAAAAAGTAAATTAGATCTTTAAAATTCTTCTTTTTATAATCTTAGATGGTATTGGCAACTCAGGTAAGGCTTTTCTATAAATACAGGGTTTTTAGCTCAGTAAAATCCCTTTAAAAAGCCAGATAAGAGGCAATCTAACTTTGTCCCTTCAATACAAATGGCATTTCTCCCTTTCCACAATGCCTTTTAAACACACAAACACATGCCCACTTATATTTTCTCTGATGGCTTCTTATTCTTAGGTTGCTTAATTTCATTCTCTCATCGCACATGATTTGAATACCTACTGTGGTAGGACACTAACCTAGTACTGCCGGTCAAGGGTCAATGAGATACAACGTGTCTCCAGAAGATCACAATTTGCCTGGAGGGGTCATACAGGGAAACAAATAACAATCCAGCATGACCTGGCCACGTGGTTTATATAGATGTAAGTCCAGAGCTATTGGAGGATCAGGGAGGGAGCAACTAGTTCTGTCTTGCAGAATTAAAGTGTGCTCAAAACATATGTCAGAACATGTTATGAAGGCTCAAATGGAAGAAAATTGTCTGATAGAATAGAAAGACATGCCTTCCTAACAGAGAACAAATTATTCAGCCGCACAGAGTCCTATGATGATAAAGCCCATTCAAATGGCATCAGTTTTGTTAATTTTATACTTTATACTTTACACTTACTTTGACTTCAGATCAATAGAGTTTCTAGAATACCATTGAGATATACACTGAGATAGACCTATGTTTGAATTTTGATCCACTGTTAGACCAGCTGGCTGCCAAGTGTCTTAGTGTTCTAAGACCTGAAATAGTAAGGCTGGTATGCCATTAGAGGACTCTTTTGTGTTGATTAAATGACACAGCTTGTAGAAGTACAGGACACCTGAGAGATCCTTGCAAACTGACTAATTTATGAATTAAGTTGTAGGTTAGTGTAGTATGATTAGCAGTATGATTAGCACAGTCTTTGGAATCAGATAACCTGCCTCTAAATCCCTCTTGTATCAATTAGCTGAGAGAGCCTGGGCAAGTTAACTACTCTGAAGGTCAGTATTCTTATCTGTAAGGTGAGCACAATGGGGCTTAGTGAAAATAAAGGGAAAATAAAGATACCAAAGGTGAGTCTTCTAGAACACTGCCTTGGGAAAATAAAGATACCGAAGGTGAGTCTTTTAGCACACTGCCTAGCCTATAACAGCTGCTCAATAAATGAATGATGGGAAAATGATAGAGAAACATTTTTTTATTTATCCTAAAACATGAAGCATGGGATGAGGGCAATATTGCATTTATATGATAAATTATCCATTCCTCTTTCTAAGTAATGTACACCATTCTACCTCCTGTCTAAAATAATAGCTTGTAATCCCCAACACTTCTGGGATGGCATTAGCATCTATAGCCCACTCTACTTCCAGTGTTACAGGGAAAATGGGGATGAGCAGTGCAGTAAGTGCCAAACGAATTTATCAATAAAGCACAAAGAGGTAGGCAGGAGAGCAAGTTCTTATTTTTGCCATCGCTAACCTGTTTTCCCTACGCTCACCTTCAAAGGAACAGGCTTCAGACATAAGAATACAATGGTTATGATGTAATAGGTTCCTAAAACATGCATCTGAGATAAATTCAAATCGGTGAGGATCTCCTCGCCTATTTTCTCTTAGAGCAGGTTTCTTTGTCTCCTGCAGTCATGCTCAAGCTGAGCTTGTCAGCAGCAGCAGAGGAAGATTTGTGATCTGAATCTCAGCCTTGAAGTTGTTTACTATTGAATATATTCAGGCATCATTGCATCTTCTTCTCTCTTTAATATATTACTGGCAGTCAGAGGGCTTAAAGTATCTCTGTCCAAATGGAAGCTTTTTTTGCTTTGTTCTCCCTTCCCTCTGCCGGAGACACATGGCCACCTGGCATATGCTGTGTGTTCTCTGCAGAAAGTGCCAGCACACAAACAAAGCCCGGGTGGACATGCACGACCAGAGCAGCCCCGACGGCTGGGAACTCAGTCAAACCATGGTCACTCGGTCAGACATTTACATCCAGCGGCTCCCTGGCCCGAATTAAGCAGAGGAACAGTAGACGCTGTCGTGTACAGACACAGACAGGAGCAGTAGTAATTCACCGGGTCTTTTTCAAAGCCCCACATTACTGAAAGGCAATTCCCTAACAACTTCAATATTTTGAAAATTCAAACTAGATCATTATTGGCCAAGTGCAGTCCAATTACTTTAGAATTTGCTGAGGAAAGAGAGGGAGAAAAGCCAAAATAGCTTAAAAGACAGTTTCCACATCTCCCTAGAAATTACAAGGATTTTTAGAAAGCCTTGTAATAGCTGTTCTGGACATAACATGTAGTATTCAAGGTTGGCATATACCAGGACACAATTTCCCTATACATCTAAATCATGATAAAAAACCATTTGGAGAGAAGGGAGCAAACTTGCAAATTGAAGTAGCAAATAGGACTTTTTTAACTGGTAACCACACATATTTCCAGCATTCTTTTTTTCTCGAGGTGATACTTTATGTGGCACAGCTTGTTTTCCACAAAGAGAAAACAATAAAGAGGCCATAAAAGATTCAGTGTCTTAATTCCCTTGGTTTTCTAAATTTACATTTCACTATTGGAGAGATACAATATTTTTTTGGGCTTTAGACGGATGCACAATTGTTGCTATTTTTGTTAAGAATAATTTGTTGGCCAACATCATACTCTCAGTAAGTTTAGCTTAAGACAGTATATTTACTGTTACATTAAGACAGTGCTTCCTCAAACTGGTGCATATTTTTTCCATGTGCAGTATGATTAAACAGCAGGGGCCACTGAACTATATAAAAGAACATGAAAGCTGAGTGCTCTCAGTGAGCACTGAGTGATTCTCAGTGCTTTCACAGCACAGTGTATCAGTATGATTTGTGACCAGCGTTCATAAAATAGACCCTAGACAGGTAACTGTAACATCGCCTTGCCTTTGCCGTGGTTCAGGGGACCCGCATTTCAAACAAAAGTCAAACGCCATAGAGAGCAGCCACTGCATGCAAGAGCTTGCATTAACTATTCATCTGTCGAAAATCGATTCAATTTTGTTGATCAGTTAAAATGGACCCCACACTCCTCTGGGGGGAGGGATTCAAAATAAAGAGCAAATGGTCCTACCTTCAGTAAACTTGCGTGGTTGATGCAAATAAAGCAAACTAATAGGACGAGATAATAGACAAAACGTGCCAAGTCAGCAAATTCTTTGACTCTTCTTTCCCTGCCCTAGCTTTTCTCTTTCCCTCATTGTCATTTCCTTTAACCATATACTTAATTATGTAATTGTTTCTCCTTGTATTTTATATACTCTGAGTTGCAATTATTCAAGTTCAGTTTGCCCAAACCCTTCTTCCACACTATGTCAACATTTCATTTCTTGGCCTTACATGTGCCAGAATATCATGTTAATCTCTGTATCTGTATCTACATGCACACTGTATCTACATCTATAGTTATAACTATAGCAATTTTATCTATTAATGTAGCCATACTTTCTAGAGAAAAGCAATTGTATGTGAACTTCTATAATATCTTCCCTAATTTATTTACTATTTATTAAAATTCCTTTAATTGGCAGTCCCTGTGTTTATATGTGTGTGTGTGTGTGTAGAGATAAGGATACTTCAGGATAACCATGTTTCATTTCTTAGAGAAAACATGGGAACTTATCAGTCTTTAACCAGATATTTATGACTTCTAACAACCAATTCTTCCAGCTAACTTTTGTTTTCCTTTTTCTTTTTTTTTTAATTTTGGTATACAGCTATATTTCAACATCTGTATGGACTACATTTTGGACCACCACCAAAAGTCTAGTTTTCATTCAAATTTGTATATAAGTGAGCTCCTCTGCCCATTCTGTTCATCTTAATCCATCTTCCCCCTGGGTTACCACTACTCCGTTGTCTGAATCTGAGGTTTGATTTTATTTAAATAAAAGCAGGCAGACTTTTCTACTTTATTTACTACAGGAAATTTTTTTTCAGTTTCTTGGTACTGATCACACATTTACTCAAACTAAGCATTTTCTCACTTCCATAGATTCTGTGCATCCTTTTTATGTTTCACTCATGTACAACTTACACCATGAAACCTTTCCTGATTTTCTCAGCTTGATGTACTCTCTGCAACTATTATAGCATTTCCATGTGCTATTTTGGGTTATTATTTTATAAATTAATATTTCATTCAATATTTATTGAGAAGGTACCATGCCTCCAGTATTGTACTAAGAGCTAGGGATAAGAAGATAAGGTTTTAGGAGATGTAAGACCCAGTTTTGGCCCATGTAGAATGTGCAAGGCAGGCCCATAATGAGTGAACTTGGTGTTCACAATTTACCCAGCCATTAGCATAGAATTATTACTTCTTCTCATAGACTGAGGTCTTCAAGGCAGAATCTAGTTTGTTCTTTTATATATTTCCACTGAACTTAATACAGAACCTAGCAGTTGAATTGGGAATGAGTTGATGCAGAAGTCTATGCAGGTCTCAGGATCTCTGCTGCTCTGGCTGACTAGGGTCTCTCCTATCTACAACAGAACATCTATCTCTGCAGCTACAGAGGCAAGGAAGTTTCGAGAGTTTATTTTCTTCTGCCTTAATAGTTTTAGATGTACTTTGTGATTCAGATGTTCCAGAAAAAACTCTGTTCTCTTTTAGACAATATGGAATCCCCTGAAGGCATTTTGCTAATTCATGGGTCCTGTGAAATAAAAACGGTTGGTGTGCTACAATGACTTTGCTAAGTCAGCTCACCACTTGCAGGAACCAAGGTCTGAGGAAGCACTAAGTGGTTTTAAGTGATAACAATATTAATGTTCCAATATGTCTAAGAGTATATCACCCTTGGAAGCAGCAGAGTAACTAAGTTTAAATCCATAGATACCTTGAAAACATGATTATATAGATCGCTTGAATAAATATCCTTTGAGCAACAAAATCAGGACAATTTTCTATGGAGGTAGAAAATAGACAGGCAGTAGGAACATGTCCAATGAAATGCTGGTTGTGGCTCTTTCTTGGACTAATGTCATGATTTATCTATGAATCCAATATATTTAATATTTTTTAACTTAGTTCAACTTTTCCTGTGTTTGCATCCGGTTTATTTCCTTAAATAACTGATTGTGTTTTTTTTATAAGAACTCCTGTATATTTTTAATAAACACTGGAAAAGAACATGTTAGTTTCAGCTATTTCTCAGGAATTAAAACAATAAGTTTTGAATTGGTGGGATTTCAATTTCCTAAGAACAAATAACCCAAATTGTAATTTTAAAGCATTTTTTCTGCAAGGCTATTTATTCGAATAAAGATATTTTCCAATTCAGTTTTCTGGCATATTTGAATGCTGGCAGCAAGAAAAAGAAATATAATTGAACAAATTGAGGGCCATTTTTTCTTTTTAGTTTTAGTGAAAATCTTTTATAAAACTTGAGTGAAGGACAAATAGTTTATCAAATCATTATTAGAGTATTATTTGTCTGAAGATTGCAGTAACATTTCACTTATTCTGGTTTGCATATAGTTGTTATGGGTTTTTGCACAGGAATAATATGGTAATTTAACACAATGAAAAAGAATAGAAAAGATAACTATAAAGAGAATATTTAGATGCCCTTTACATATCATTGATGTGCTACATGCAAACAAATAAATTCTATAATGGAATATTAGCCAAGGAATCAGAGTAAGAAATTCAAAACAGGTGGCAGCCATGATAACTGAGGGTAATGAGAACAGAATTTTTGCAAGTTGACCCACCCAATCTTCTTTTGGCTCACATGGTAGTGCAGCTGTTTCTGACCTACAAAGAAGTGAAATGCAGTTTTATTGCCTTGACTAAATCTTGTTTTTATTAACATGATCCCTCTCTGGCTAAAGTATGGTCAAGCCTGCCACTCTGATTTTAGGGAGTTACATAGTTTTAAGAGAGAGGCTCGTGAAAATATCACAAAACACATAGTCTTGTATATGGGAAATAAACTTAGCATATAAGCAATAGAGGAATAAGGATATGTGGGAGTATTTATTTTGACAAAACTGATTCTGACTATAGTACTAGATTTGAAATAGTTTTATCATTTCCTAGACATGAAAAGCAGTGTTTTGGGAGCTCCCCAATGAAAAAGGAAGTGTGATAAGACAACCAACTAAGACAAACTCCATGTTTCCCAAGGACATGTGGAGATGGCACCAAACGTTGCAATCCTGCTCTCAAGGACCTTCTTTCAATCTGCATTTTGAGACAAAAGCTGCTTATAAAAGTCACAGTCAGCTTTCTCTTGTCCTTAGGAAATCCTCTATGGATTGGAGAGCAAAAATTCTATCATTGTATTTTGTAACCATGCAAATATTGTGTAAATGGTAGGATCTCCAACTTGGAACATTTGTTATCTTTGGGAAGATTAACCTTGTAGATTGGAGAGACTTTGAATACTTTGCCTAGTTTTCTTATTTATTCATTTACATTAAAGGCAAGGACATTTGGAAGTCATCATCCTGGAAGGGTTGCACCACCTGACCTTCTATCTCATACTTTTTCCTCATATCATGGGCCAATCGATATAGAATCATATCTGAGCACATATTTGTACAAAACTCTGTATTATGTACATTATCAAGGAAGTGAATTATTACTCTAAGGAATTAAATCCATTACATGCAAAGACAGGAGACAGAATTTAGGTATATAACTCTAAGACTGACATAAAGAATATTACAGCATGAATTGCCAACTAACATAGAAGAAGTAATATTTCACCCACAATTTTAATTACATTTAATCTTGAAATGAATAGAAAATTTCCTGGGTCTTACCTAAAAGCCATGTCAATATGCAAAAGAATAAAGCATTTACATGAAACCTGTATTTATATGTTTAAATATATTCATGATTTTATTATAATGATGATGGACCTAAAAGGATAGTTTGGTGTTATTTTTTAAGGGAGTTTTCCTGTTATCATTTAGTTTTGAATCCCTTGAGAAAATGCTGTTTCATGAGCCTTCTAATATTTATTCCTTACATGATTTGATTGTATAATTTTAGAAATGGAAAGAGTTATTCATTACTTGTGTGTTGCAGGGAAGCAGAAGACAGAAATGTTGATTAAAAAAAGGTTGCATTATGGCTAGAATCCAAACTTATTTTCCCAGGGCACAGTTTGGTGCACACTATATTAAATCATGGACCCACAGAATATTAAAGGATAGAAGAATTTGAAGAGCACCAAATGCAGCCCCACTATTTTTACAGATCCGGAAACTAAACCCAAGGGATTAAGTTGCTTATCCTCAGTCACCAGCAAGTTAGCAACCAAACCTGAACCAAACCCAAATATTCTGTGTCACGGTTCAGTTTGTTTCCCAAAAATCATGCTAGTTCCCTAAATAATAAATTTTAACTTAAAATCTTTTTCAGAATTACTGTAGCCACTTGGTTTAAAATTTATCAAATGTATAGAGCAAAAAATATGTTTTTCATTCCTTGTCTCTTTTATGTACTCCCGGTCATGCTTCTCTCAACACATCCTTATCCAGGTAACTTCCTTCAAAACATTGAGGTCTCCTTGTCCATTCTATTGAGTGGAAATTTATTTCCCCAGAATCTGCACTGCTCTTCCCTACTTTGATTTCTTCATAGAACCTATCAGCTGCTGCTTTTTTTGTTTGTTTGTTTCTTATTTTTGGTTATCTCTCCAAACTAGAATGCAAGTCAACTAGAAAAAACTAGAAAAACTAGAAAAAACTAGATTTATGGAGGAAATACTCTTGTCTATTTTTTTAACTGCTGTATCCCTAGTACTTTCCTGTGTTAGTGGCAGCTCAATAAATATTTGCTGAATTGAGTTAAGCTGAATATCTATGTGTTTAATTGCTGGTGTATTTAGTACATTTAGCTTTAAATCATCTCTAATTTCTGCTTTCTGAATAATGATGTTACGGTATTTAGTACATGACTATTCAAGATTGTTATATCTTAATTATGAGCTATCTTTACATACATAGTTGTAAAGTTCCCCCTTTTGAGCCACGTTATGTTTTCATCATGCACTCCATCTTAGCTGATAAAAAAAATTGTGCTTCTACTTCTTTTGATTTGGATTTCTGTGGTGGGTTCTTGACCATCCTTTTTT
>PVIJ01001963.1:0-118817 GCA_004024925.1 Scalopus aquaticus
CTTAGAGCAGAGGTCAAATCCAGCTCACCACTGATTTTGATAGGGTTTGTAAGCTAAGGGTGGCTTTTATATTTTTTAATGCCTGGGGAAAAAATAAATTCTTTGTGACAAGTGAAAATGATGGGAAATTCAGATCTCCAAGTCTGTAAGTAAAATGTTACTGGAACAGAGCCACTTCCGTTGGTTTCTTCATCATTCAAGGCTGCGTTCATGCTGCAGTGGCCGAGTGAGTGGCTGGGAGCTAGTGGGGACCATGTAAATGGCTGAATATTGTGAGACACGGTGATTTACAAGAAAAATATATCTTGATCATTCTGATGACTGAATATACATTTCTCCTATGCATTTGGTTTCTCACTCAGGTTTCTGACTTATAGTTCAAAACACCTGCGCAATTTCATAGGTGCTGAGAGTGCGAAATGGGTCATTGGTGATGGCAATAAGGTGCTGTGTGGAAAGCCTGCAAAGATGAGGCTAGTTGGCAGTGCAGGCAACCAAAGTGAGATTAGAGGGTTGGGACTTCCAGCCCCTCACCCTGGAGATGGAGTTCAATCACCAAAGGCCAATGAGTTCATCAACTCTGCCTCTGTACTGAAGTCTCCAAGAAAACCCCTAAAAGGTTGGAGCTGCCAGGTTGGTGAACAGACAGAGGTGCTGGGAGAACAACGTGCCAGGGGAGGGCATGGAAGCTCCAAGCTCTTCCCCATATCTTGCCCTGTGGATCTCTCCCATCTGATTATTCCTGAGTTAGAGCCTCTTCGAATAAACCAATAATGGAGTGAAATGTTTCCCTGGGTTCTGTGAGGTGCTCTGGCAAGTTGAACCTGAGGTGGGATATTGGCAACCTCTGATTTATAGCCAGACATCAGAAGCACAGGTGACTGTGTGGGCTAGAGACTGTTCCCCTAAGGGGAACAGTCTTGAAAGAGCAAGCCCTTTACCTGTAGGATCTGATGTTACCTCTGTGTGGATAGTGTCAGAATTAAGCGGAATGGCAGGATGCCCAGCTGATATGTGGAGAATTGCTTGATGGTGTGAGGGCACCCCCCTGCCAATCCAACACCTGAGAAATTGGGTTCAGGAACCCAAAAGAGCTGCAAAGCATAAAATATTTACCCTCTGGTCTATCACAGAAAAAGTATCAACTCCTGCTTTAAATCATTCCCAGAAATAATAAAAAATACAGGTTCCTGAAGTAAAAAAAAAAAAAGGTTAATGTTACTTACTTTACTGTAAATATGCCTCCTTCATATAGGAAAGAAAAAATTGTTCAGGAGGAAAAAACAAAGAGTATGCCAGTCTATTGAATTCAAAATGTAGAGTCATAAATTTTCCAGGCCTTTCAGCTTATATACTATGGTCAATATCCTATTTTCCCAGGAGTATTATTCCGTCATTGGTTTTTTAGATGTGTGTATATCCAAATGAAATGGCCACAAATTGACCTATAGCAATGAAGACTATAAGTCCCTGTGTGACTCATAGGCCCTGAATTGGTGAATTAATAGCTAACACTGGCCACGGTAATTAAATTTACACTGGCAATACTCAAGAATTGGATCCCCTAAAGGCCTTCAGTCCAGGTCTCATTGATGACCAGTCACATGGTCTGAACACTGAAACCAGCTTACAGAGTTCGTTTTTTCAAACATGGTGTTTAAAGATGAAAATGAAATAAAATATAGCTTTTGATAGGATAAAATGTTAGTTTACCACATGGGTTAACAATGACTTTACTACAATTTGTTCATAAGATACTCTTTGAATGAATTTTTTTTTTAAATAAAGGAGCAACAAATTATCTACAAATTCAACTCCTAGTGGACTAGAGACCTCCAACTTCTCAGAATTCAATGGAGCTATCTTTTGTTTTACTCATCATGGAGATAGAGGTGGTACCTTGCTACATGAGGAACTGGTAAGGATTTTATGGAGGAACACATTCACCCTTCCACTGGACAGATGTCCCACTTCAAAATCTGTTGCTATTAAAGGAGAGGGAGGCTCAATGTGAAGAAATGATGTTTCAGTGGAAAAAGAGTAACTATGGTCAAGACGTTTTGTTTCCCAAATTGCAAGTCACAGAATATTATGCCACATGATATTGAAAGGTTGTCTACAAAAATGGTTCCATTTTGAAATAAGTTTGAGAGATAATAGACTGATGAGATTTCAATAACACAGAACATTTCAGAGCCGTCAGTGGGCTAATGAGCACTGTGAATATCCAAAGGCAGGGTGTAACTTTCCTGAATTTCTTTGCATAGATTCTCCTAAGCATGTATTCATGACTATGAACTTGCAAACTGGAATCACTTACTCAATGTTGGAGGTCTGTTTTCCTGGCTGTCTACTTTGACTCCTCCAGTCCCTTGGAGTGGGGAAATAAAGTTCTCACAATTTAAAAGCATCTTTGTTACTAAAAGACAGTTGGATTCGAGGTTATATATAACAAATGCCTTTACTAAATATTAGACTGTCCCAGCTGATTTAATTTTGTAAGAAACTAATTCTCATCAGAGAAATTTTCTGCTTACTTTCCCAATCATTTTAATGCAAAATTAGTAAGTATAAAATCAGACAACTTCAGCACAGGTTGAGAGGGGAAAGTCTGAAATTCATCTGCCTACCTAATTAGGTACAAACATGCAATGCATAGACATTAAAATAACAAAGGAGATTCTCCAAGTCCTTCATAGCTGGAATCAATTCAGCAACCTCCTATTTCTTTTGGATTGCAAATCTGTGACCAATTTTCTTGGACCAATGTTTTGAAGTACCCCATTGCCTCTGTCACAGAAAAAGATGCAGGAAAACTGGAATCAGCCACATATCCTAGGAGACCAGTGTTGCCAAATAAAAGTAGAACATTGAGTTTTCTGCAGGTCTAAAGAAGAATGCAATAATTGAGCTCTCAGCAAACTCACAGCATTGATGAACCCTTGGTAGCAGCTTTTAAACCTAAGGCCAGCTTTTCTTTGCTGTTGTGCTCCAGAAGAAAGTTGTCTCTTGGTTTAGCATAGCCAACTTTATTACCTCGACAGTCTCTGAATATGCTTGGAAACACATATAGTTTAAAATAATTGCAAGACTCTCTGTTGCCTAGACCCTGAGCTGTAAACAAGTTCACTTTCTCCAGTTATTAAAGGATTTTTTTCCCCAAATTAGCTTGAGAACCTCAATAATTGGACTTTTAAAATATTGATTTTAAATAATAAAACAACAATCAGAAACAAACAAACAAACAAACAAACAAACAAAAACCCTTTCACTAGATATTAGAAATAAAGCAACAAAAGGGAAAGGGTGAAAAATATTAAAAAAACAAGTATCACTTCTACTCTTCTTCCAAAAAATGTAAAATGTGTTTCTGTATCATTAATTATTTCCCAGGGGATCTATATGGTAATTGAGTGTGAGCTACAATTGTCAGCATGTTCCCTGACTGATACTACTTAGTCACTTTGGTACACAAGTCAGAAAAAAGGTATTTTGTTGATTTTTTTTTCCTGACACTTGATATTGCTTTAAGTGAAAGTATAACCTAAGGGTTAAAAGAGAAAGCAGATGAGATATTGTATTTATGCAGTCATTGAACTTGGCTTATTTTTAAAGGCTTTTTTACAGGTTTTTACAGACTCCAGAAATCTGCCATTCTGTCAATCTAATTTTAATGATAGAATTCTGAATAGGTCATATAAACTATATAGCATCTACAAAGTTGAATTTAATCAATTTTCTTTCAAAAGTTGAAATACTTCAAAGAATTCAATCTAATGGACTGATGCTAGTAAGTAAACTATAATTGTGTTAATTGGATGGTTGCATATGTGTGACAACAGCTAAGTGGTATATCTGCATTATTTTATTTAATCTTCACAGTGACCCAGTGAAGTATGCTCAGTTATTACTTGCCATTACATATGAAGAAAATGAGGCATACAAAAGTTTAATAACTTGCACAATGGAAGATTCCTTCCTCTCTCCCTAAAATACTCCCCCTGCCAAGTTATTACTTAGGCTTGGGGTTCTTTTCATGCTGTTTCATTCTGTCCCTCCAGAATACTTCATAATTAGGCAAATTGACTCTAGCATTTGATGATGGTTGATCAGGTTATGCCTCCTTTTATTTTTCTCATAGAAACACACGGATTATTATTCTGAGATTTGAACCTGTATATGACTTTCTAATATCAGAACCCATGCTTTCAGCCATTATTCTAGATGGTCTCCCATTACTAAAACACCACATATTATTATGCAGAAGATGGTGTAGTAATTCCTCAAAAATTTAGAAAATTAGCAAATGATTGAGCAATTCCACTTCTAACTATATAAATAAAAGAACTGAAAACAGGGACTTGAATAGATATTTGTATACCCATATTCATAGCAGCATTACTATGATAGTCAAAAGGCAGAAACAACCAAGTATCAATTGACAGATGAAAGAATAAAATATGGTCTATATGTGCAATAGAATATTATACAGCCTTGAAAAGGAATGAAATTCTGGTATGTACTATAATATGTGTATACCTTGTAAACATGCTAAGTGAAATAAACCAGACACCAAATGACAAATACCATAACATTCTATTTATAAAAGTTACCTGGAATAGTCAGTTCCATAGAGAAAAAAGTAAAATGGTACTTGTCAGGCCTCAGGGGCCAGGTAGGTTGAGGAGGGACTAAGGAGTTGTTATCTAATGGACAATTTCAGTGCAGGGAGATGGAAAAGTTCTGGAGATAGATGGTGTTGAATGATGGCTACTAAAAAATTCCACTGTACTATACACTTAAGAATTGTTAAAATGATTCATCTATATATATATTATCAAGATACAGAGAAGTAACTAGGACATGGGTTTGCACTGGAATATATAAGTTAAAACTACAAAACAATAGTTTGAGATCTACCTTAACAGGATGACTTAACAGTAATCAAATAAACGTTATAGTCTTCAACAGCATTATTAAATCTTACACTTTGTTTTTACTAAGGATCAATATAAGTCACTAATACAATGATTCTTTCAAGATCAGCTATCAGATGGAACAGCATGAAATATCAGGGTGAACTGTAGCAAGAACAGCTTATCTCAAGGGACATCCAATAATTTTATCTTACTCCTTAATTATCTTCAAAACAAATCAAAACACTTTTCCATGAGAAAGAAATTTTGAAATATTCATTGGAAAAATGGGTTCAAATTTTCTTCTCAAATTTATATGTAGGGAAGAGTGAAACTTTTGAAGGGAATATTAAGCATTTTTTCACCACATAAAGGGATTCTTTTCAGCAATATTTAAAAAAAATTAAATTGGAATTTTTAAGTTTCCTAGATTCTGGACCAGTTTGAATATATAAAAATATGGAGCTCAGAAATGAAATAGGCACAAGTGTTTTTTCCAGTTTTCTTTGTGAGAAGTCACACAGCAATCAAGTCAAATCAAATCAACTTTATGGGATTTATTGATAAAATGGAAATTTCCCAGGATGGTATCCTTTCCCCCAGACTCAATGATCTAGGAAACAAACAAGTCAACAGGGGAATTAAATATAGTCTCTTTTAATAAAACACAAACTCATTCTCATCAGCATGCTATAGGCAACAGTTCACTCCCAATTTTGTCATTATTTGGACTTTGGGCTAGCTTTTCCCTGTGCTTGAATTATTCTTCTTATCTTTCAGATTTTGCTCAAATGCCACCTGTTCAGATATGCCAACCCGACCTTCCCCCAGCTCCTGTCTAACAGGCTTCATCATCACCCCGTCTGCCCCTCTATAGGGTCACTCACAGCCATTTGCTGGCTGGCACTTAAGCACTCTCTGAAGTTACCCGGTGTGTGTGTTAACTTGCTTACTATTTGCCTTCCACCACTAGCACATGGGCTCCACCAGGGCAAGGCCACCTGATTTCTGCTGCAATTCCTCCTTCCAGAAGGGTGACAGGCTCCTGGTAGGCAGACTTGTCCTTCTACTCACCACCGCCTTCCAATTCTATGTGCAAACAGATCAGGGTGTCACCCCAGGGAAGCACGGATATCCTGCTCTGCTCTGCCTCTTATGGATGCTGCTCACTTATTGGACTAGGGTGGAAGGTTAGACAACAAAAAGGTAGTAACCTGGAAGATGTGTAGAAGGATCTATTTGGTCCTTAAGCCTGACTAACCCAACCTAGTTCCGCCAGAGTCCCTTGAAGGAATTTGATAGGTAATGCCTAATTTCCCATTGGGGCATGTTGCTTTCTTGGGCAGAAGGACTGATTGAATCAAGGTGGACAGAGATGTCTCTGTGTTTTCTCATCCTAAAGCTGTCCTAATACGTTAAAATGGCACATAGTTTTGCAGGTTATAAGCACGAAGCTGGCTTCTCTCTCCTACTCTGTCCTCTGATGCCTCACGCACGACATTAGCTCTGAATCCATAGGGAGCACAGTGAACTACCCACACAAGTGAAAGGCAAGGCTGCTTGTTTGTCTTCCCATTTTAGAAATGGAAAAATAAAGTAACATCACTGGTCTCTAGATCCTTCCTATTACCACTTGATAAAGCAAAATAAGGCAAGACCACAACCATGGAAAAAATTTTCTGAAGACCACTTTCTAACTAGATAATTTCAGGGTTCCTATACAATATTTAGGAGAGGTAGTAGGTGTGCACCTCTAAGTTAGTACTGAGGTCCCCCCAGGTGGCCTAGGGGTTAAGTCTCAGCAGTGCTATCACCAGTAAGCCCTGAGTTCAATCCCCAGCCAGGGAGTTAGCCCACATATGGCACAGCAGACCTCTCCTCTCTTGCCCGCTGCTCCCCTCAGCAGTGTATTTCAGTCAATCTGCCTGTTCTGCTCCCCAGTCTGTCTCTGGTGACCCCTCTCACCCCCCGCACTTCTGGCCTACACCCCAGTTCTTCTTTACAAAAATAAAATCTTTAAAAAAAATAAATTAATAGTGAATAGGTAGAAAAGGACATACTGACCAGTCAGATATTGTTTTTGAAAGGGTCCATGCAAAGATGAGGAAACTGACTGCAGCAGGCTTCCAGCTGGCAGACAGCTCCTTCTGCCCTTCTTTGGCAACAAAACAGAACTCTTTAAGAAGGTGCTTGGCCACACAAGCTCACTCACTACACTGGCCAGTCTCCGGAAGGGGCTTGTGCACGTGAATGCCGGTGACAGGCAGCAGCCAGGTCTTACGCCCAGTGGGGTGGGCACAGCCTCTCCTCCCTGCTCCTTTCCACGGGCTGGGGTTTGAAGCGGGGAGTGGGCCACCCAGAGGCCTGAGGCTGAGATTAACACTCTGGGATGGGAAGAGAAGGTCAGAAGCAAATTGTAAGACACAGGGTCCCTAGCCTTCAGGCCCCGGGTCACCTGATCACTTATGCCTAGATTGTTACCTGAGAAAGAAAAACAGGCCTGTTTTGTTTAAGCCACTGTTTTTCATAGTTTCTCTTTCGACTTTTATAATCTCTTTTTCTTGAAGATTTAAATGCTGCTTCACAGTTTTTGCAAAGTGGCTTTAGGATGTCAAGCAATAAAATCTGGCATGTGCTCTGGGCACCCAGAGTATAGACAGTAGCCAAAATATTAACAGTATATTAACAAAATATTTGACAGTAGCCAAAATATTAACCTAAACTGGACCTTATGGATGAGAATATTGAAGACAGAGTGAAGAAGAAGACTCTGGAGCCTCTGTGGGTGCTGGTAGGAGAATGAGGGCTCAGGTCCCCTGAATTTCAGTTCATTGTTCTCTTCCCTTGTGGTCCAATGAGCAGAACTCCCAGAAATAACTCTGGGGGCTCTCCTAGGACCTGGGGCTTTTCTCCAGACAGCCAATCAACAGCTGTCCCCCTCATATACTGACAAGGCTGCTTGTAGATCCACTGTCGGAAGGAAGGTGACTTAGGAAGACCCAGGTCCCGTTCTGTGTACCTCTCTGTGGGGTGATGGGAGAACCAGGGGGTCCATGTCCTCTTTTCTTACTGAATCTGAACTTGAAAGTTTCCCTTTTCTCCAATAAGCCTGATTCTGTTTCCTCTGACCTAGCATTGTGGCATTTGTCTGAAGTGTGGCACTTGGAAACTCAGAAGGCCCCTATTTGCATGACTTTACACTGTAATACTGTGAGTATCGATTGTCAGTCACAAGCAATTTGATAATATAAAGCATTTTCTATAACAAGTAGCAAGAAGGGGGACTTCAGCTGTCAAGGAAACTGCACAGGCAACAAATCAATCATTTAATCTCACCATCTTCTTCCACCAGAGCCCAACCTCAGCTCCCTTTGCACAAAGATCACTGGCACAGCTGTGAAGGAGCAAGTGCCCCAGGCTCCCCGAAAGTGAAAGCCATTTGCATACAAGGTCTTGGGGCTTACCCACGCATTTCTATCTTTTTTGAAAAGGAAGGCCCTATTTTGCAATTTGCTTCTGAAACTAGGAGTTTATATTTGAATTGTGCAAAATTCTGTATTGTGTACACAATATCACGCTTCCCTTACCATCCTCGTTTTCATCAAATACGGGTGGTTTGCTTGAAGTGTTGGCTCCCATGGTCAAGTTTGCTCACACCTGGGTCTTTCAGTTACATTATCTGGGCAGGAAAACTCATCTTCTCTCAAAAAAAGGCCCCCAAATCTCAGCAAGATAACTAGGAGAGAAAAAGAAATGGTATCCTTAGAATATGGTGTACTCTGGGCACCCAGAGTATAGACAGTAGCCAAAATATTAACCTAAACTGGATTGATGCAAAGAATTTTTGTGCTTAAAAATGGCAATTTCAGAAATAACAACACCAAACCTCTGGAAGAATCTACTAGATGGCCTCATAAATAGTATATCTGGACTCATAAAGGAGGAAGAAAGCAAACTATTTTCTAAGTATAAAGACAAGTTTAAATGGGACCTTATTTGGAGAACAATCAAAATTTTATTATCACTAAAGTTTTGAGAAAATGTTAAGTTTACATTTTTGATATGTGATGAACAACTTTAACTTTTTTTAGTAATAAAGATGCACACCCTAGCTCTTGCTCCTATCCTAGAACGTGCTACAAGGAATGAGATCTGTGTATGACCTTTGCCATATCAGCAAGCTTCTGAATTTCACTGAAGGTATTTCCTTTCCTTGGAACTTGAAATTGAAAATGGTCTTTATCTCAAAAGCGAATTAAAAAACATATATAAATAAAAATTTTAAAAAGTGAATTAAATGTGATTTAATGAGATAATACATAAAGTTAAGTGCTCAATAATGGTTGGCCACTCAGAAGTTCAAGTTAAAAGTTGCATGATAGAATAAAATAGCCCTGAAAAGATGTATATTGATGGCTTTATTTTAAAATATAATCCTAAAGAATTTTACTTTTCCCTGAAACTGGCAAGGAGAGGTAACTTCTGTTTGTAAAACTGATACCTGATAATGGCTTTGACCAGCTGTTTAACCTTTTACACTCAATATAGAGGAAATTAGAGTTCTTTCTTGGGAATCACAGCTCAAAACCTAAGTGAGCCAGGTGAAAATGCCAAGAAGTGAGCTGGACCAGGCGGGAGATATCCATGTCTATGAGGACACTAGTGACCAGGGGAGCTAGCTTCCATCAAAGGCCACTGCTTCTGCAGCTAAACAGTTGTTGCCAGAGCCCCAGTGAACCCTGGGGACAGATGTGCAGACTGACCTAAAAGGGTTACAATCCAGATTTTATACAATTCTGGATAGGGTCTGTAATTTCAGAAATAACAAAATTCCGAACATCTGCTTGTAACCTATGGTTACAGACCTATATAACTATAGGGTCTGTAACCCTATGACATGCACAAATCTCATGCATCAGACAAATATGGCTTGTAGGGTAGTTATAGTTAATGAGATAATGCATCTAAGATAATGCATACACTGTTATGCTGATACATCATTTGCAAAGAATAAGAGTTAACTATTGTTATTGTTAACATAGCAGTATATCCTTTTCATGTTTTCTTCTTCTTCTTTTTTTTTTTTTAATTGAACACCAGCCCATTGATTCCCTCTAGGGACTTTTTGCACATGAAGAAAGTACAGATTAGAGGCAGAACTAAAAAAAAGAAAGTGTCCCAAGCTAACCTGGGCTAAGGATGAGTTATTGCAAAAGAAGTTGAGAAGTTCCTAAGCAAGTCAAGAAGAAAAGCTCATTTTCCCATTAGGGTGATGTAAGTAAAGCTTTCATTTGGAAGGCAGACTCATTAAGGAAATGCTACTTTTCATACTAAAAGCCAACTGCTGGCAAAGTGCCTTATGGACTTTTAAAAGAATCATTAAATGAAGAGCAAAGGAGTCAGCAGTTAGGAAGCAACCATAAACAGTAGGGGAGGGGTGGAGGAGTGGCAGGGGTGACAGGTGGCTGGGGGAAGCTCAGGGACATTACTGAGACCCAGGAGCCAGAAAGAACTCAGCTCTCTCTCTCCAGGCTAAAAAAACAAAGGGCTTTTAATTCCAGCAGAAAAGGGGGTTAAGAAGCAGCAAGTGGGATCCCTGAAGTGCCTCACTGTAGATTGGGGAGAAAGGAAAGGGGAGCCCTTTGTGTCCTATTGTTGAATTTCGAGTCCAGGATAACTAAGGAGTGGCGTAAGGGTTGAAGCACAGGTGACATTAGAGTTGATTGCAAAGAGAACACTGAGACCAAGGAAGGATCGTGGTGGCTACAGCCTCTTTTATGTAGTGTAAAAATCTCAGTACACAGAGTTCTAGCACCACACCCTAATCCTGTCATTCTTATATGGTTCTTCATACCCCAGTTTTGTCTCAGGTAGCCTTTTGTCTTTTTTGCAACATCAGAGGTATCAAATACTGACCTCGCAAGTTGTCAAATCAGAGAGAGAAGACTATTACCACAATTTGCCATATTTCAGAATTCCATTCTGATGCCAGACAATTTTGTTAACCAAAGACCTAGTGACTTTGGGAGGTGAAGCGATAAAATATGCAAGCAGGGAAGAGGCAGGTGGATGGAATTTTGCCCTGTGAGTTCTCCATTGCACCTAACACACCCAATCCAGTTTAGAATTGTCTATTCCTCCCCATGTGGATAACCAAATTATAGATAATCTTCCTCATATCCAGAACGAAATCAACCTTTCTCTGGCAGGAGAATGAAAACACATTATTTTCATTCCACTGAATAGGGCCAGGAAGACTTATAGGACCCTCTTCCCAGCCTCCAGTACTAAGCCTGCAGTGTTACATAAGCATCGTTTCCAGATGTCAAGAGGACAGCCAGCACCCATGGAAATGAAACTCCTTAACACAGAAAATACCAGAGAGAGCAATCTCTATAACAGTAACACAGAGAGTTTTCAGATTCTCTCCTGGCCTGGCCAGTGATCAGATTTGTAACTGCAGACTCTTCTCTGATACCAGGAGTTGGCCTTTGTCCTATACTTTCCTGGGGGCTGTCAACAGGTGACCTTCTCCAAGCTGCTAAGGTTCCTTGGGTAAAGGGTGTCATCTTCAGGAACTGGAGCACACAGGGAGTGAGGCAAGAAAGTTGCAAATTTTCATAGAACTGTTAAGTGTGTAGACACAACTAAGTTTGTTGTTTGCACATGAAAATCATAACTTCTTAAGAAATATTTAGAAACAGGGAAAAAGGAAAAATATAAAAAATTTTCCAAGTTAACACCACTCAATAATAATTCCAGTCCATCAACTTTGCTCCAACATTGCTATATATTGAAACTTATAGGTAAGCACTATTTCTGATTTAACCCTCATGACAAATTAATTCCCCTTTCATACTTCCCCAGGACAGCCACAATCAAGACCGTGGCATCTGTTTTACAGTCTATTTTGCTGTGATTTTACAGCATATTGTGTGTTTTCAAGTAAGTCCCGTAAATGGCATCGCAGAGTAGGTATATTTAGTGTTACTGTAATCACCTACCATTACCCTCCACAGTCAGGCATGCGGGTCTCCACAACACTGACTTGTGCTTTTTAGGAGCTGCATAGCAGTCCTTGTGTGAATGCACATTTTATCTATCTGTGCAAAAACTGTTCTATTTCTTCAACCTTAAGGAGATGAAATCAACTATCAAAGGCAGTTTTGCGTGTTTAGAAGCTGGATAAGAGAAACAAGGGAAAACAGATCCCTCCCCTATTTAGCAAATATTTATTGAAACCTGTCTTAGGGCGCATCACGGGGGGGCGGGGGGGACACGATGTAGGCTACAGCATCCCCAGGAAACTGGATTAGTTCCAACCTGCGTGGTTGTGCTGGGTTACCTGGTCTGCCCGTCTTTGTCTTATTTGTCTTCCCTTGTAACTTTCTAGCTTCCCAACAGTGCTCTTAGTATGCGGTTTCTGGAAATGAAAAGAAAAAAAAAAACTAGACCACCACTTACCTTTGCGCCTTTCTAGAAGCTCAGATCCCTGCTTCAGCCCCGGGGCGGAGAGGTTGATAAAGGAACTCCAAGGAATCAGAAGGGAGCAGTGCCAGGCGCCTACCTGCTGGGCACGGCGCTGCCCGCGCGGTGCAGCGCGCGGCTGGGCCAGGCTGGGCGGGCGGGCACCTGCTACTGCCGTGGGGTCCGAGCGCCACCAGAGCGCGCAGCTCCTCCCGGAGGGGCGGCTCCCCGCACTGGGCGGGAGGCAGGAGCCGGCTGGCGTCCCCGAGCGGCGCCCTCCCCAGAAACCGCCGGGCAGTCGCCCGAGGTCGGTGCGTCTCCTGGGGAGCCAGGCGGGAGGAGAGGGCTGTGGGCGCGGCTCCCAGCCAGAGGCGCGGATCCCACGGCGCCAGGGCACAGTCTGGAGCTTCCGGGAAGGACAGTGCGCCCCAACTTCCCCGGACCGAGGCCCAGCTCCCCTGACATGACCCCCTCCTCCCCCTAGGTACCCAGCAGTGCCCTAAGGAAGGTGGGTATGGGGGTGGCAAGACAAGTCTGTAGATCTGAGATGTGAGAAAGGCAAAATTTCCTGTAAGACTGTCCTCGGGCTATTGGGGGATGTCCAGGAAGGATGAGAATTTTCTAGGTCCCAACAAAAGTATCTTTAACTATTATGGCTTAGCAGATTTCTTCGTTTCACTGCTGGGGGAAATTGAGGTAGAGAGAAGAAAAATATTTGCCCGGTATAACAACAATGAACAGAGAGAACCTTTTCTAGACCTGGGGTCCCTCACTCCCAGTTCCCATTTTCCCACACATTTTTGTCACCCTCAACCTCAGCATGAGGAGGTGAGGACAGGAAAAAGAGGCACACAGATAAAAGCAATCCCACTGGAATTTTCTCAGTTCTCTTCCGTGGTAGCTCCCTGTAATCATCACAATTGGAATAACTGGTTATTGTTCCCCTTCTAACCCCAGAGTCCTACACAATTAAGTCTCTGGTGAATTGGCTCTTAGGTTGCTCACTGACTTGGCCAGGCTGTGGGTTAGCACCCCTGGGGGGCGGGCAGAATGCAGTGTGCAGGTCTAGTCTAGTCTGGGAGTGTGTTGGAGGAAAGCTTCTCCTCAACGCCAGCATTTCCCCTGCAAAAGTGGAAATGCCAACTCAGCCTTGCCAAATATTCAGCTTTGCCGAAAGAAGCTAGAAGCAAGGAGTTCTGTGTGAAATCTCCCATTATTTTTAAACATTGACAAGTTTAAGAAATGTTAAAAACTATGTGGTTGAACAAAAGGTGTCTGTGGCTGCAATGTCTTTCTCAGACTCCCACTTGTTGGTCTTGCTCGTTCCCTATTGTCTTTGTTCATCATTTTTAGTAGCAGCTGGTAGAAAGGGGTCTGCTGTGACTTCTGCTGCAATTATCAAAGATGGCAGCGGTCCCCTTTTGAGGGAGAGCCCCGTAACTTACTCATTAACCAAACATCCCAGAGTACTGGTCATACCATGACCTAGCTCCTCTCCTCTTCCTCTAATCTCAGCAACGGGATGCATTCTACCCTAGTGATGAAAAAATTTGGAACAACCTTGAACTTCAACTAGCCCACTCTCTCATTTTGTATATGGGGTCTTGAAGAAAGGAGTTGCCTATACCACACAGTGAGTAGAAGAAAGAGCTCAGTAGAAACTCATGTTGTTAACTCCTTTGAAGAACCTCAGGGGAACATGTGCTGCAAATTGGGGTGGAATTTGGGTCAAGTTCCAAAAGAGTACAACCAAATTCAGAAAAAAAAAGGGGGGAATTTTCGAGGAATTTATTTTGGGGCAGAGGTGTTCTTTTAAAGGCAAAAATTAGGCTCCTGGCTAAAAAAGACATTTCTTTTTTGGTAATTTAACATGTGATTTATCTTCGTGACACTGGAGATACACTACAGATTTGGTAGACCTGTATTATCATCTCTTTCCCCCTCCCCAGGAGATAAGATACCCATCTTATTGTTGAAAAAACTGGAATTTCAAGAAATTGGGCCTTGGAGTTACACTGTTTCTCATCCAAATGCACATCTACTGCTTGATAGATTTGAGATGTTAGCCAAGACCAAGGCCCCAAGCCTCAGTTTTCTAACTCCAGTAAGAACTCCCTATCAGCTCTGAAGGACGGAGAATGAGTGAGATAATATATACAACAACGCACTTAGCACTTAGCCAGGCAGCAGAGGAAGCATGCAGCAACTGGCCGTTCAGGGTGTCATTTAGTAAGAGGACACTAGGTTCTGCCCTAGGGTCCCTCAGATCTCTTCTTTGACTCTTTCCTCTGTTGCTGCAGTCACTTTGGCTTAAAACAAAACTATGAAATCAGCCCTAATGTACTTAGTCATGTAAAGTCTCTGCGTACCATAGATTTTATAGAAAAATAGTGATTCTTATTACTATCATATGCAGTCTATTGAGTGCCGACCTCTTTCAAGATGCATACTGTGTCCTAATCTTTTATTTATGCAGTTGTTCATAAACCTGTGCTGATGTATTTATCTTAAACATATCTGTTGGAGAAACCGTTGGGGACACTCCCACAAAGAAAGCACTCACCAGACTAAACACTTATGACAATCTCTGGAGCCCCCCAGTGGAGAAAGGAAAGAAGTGACCAGTAAACCAGCAAGGAAGACTTGTATGGATAGATTGACATACAGACTTTAAAACAAACATTATTAGCACCCCAATCTAATTTTTAGCTTGCAACTTTCTAGTAGGTTTCATCGCAACTAGAGTAAAGTGATACCTTGTACTCCAGATGACAGGCCTTATGCAAGGTTCATTTCCTGCCAATTTGTTCCACTTCATCTAGAGTCCACAGTAGCACAGTGGTTTCTGCAGTTTGAAAATCATGTTGAACTTGTCCGTTGAGATTGAATGACTTTTCTTTATGTCTGATCGTGGTTTTGGACTCCTCAGCATTCAACAGTCCACATATATTTCTCTAACTCAGAGAGGACTTTCCTCAATTTCTTGAAGTTATTTCCCCTTCATTTTCCACCATACACTTACATTCCTTCCATTTATCATTCATCACAAGCTATAATTAATTTGCTTATGTAACTTCTTTCTTATGTTTCCCCCCAGAATGCAGGCTCCTTGAAGGCAGGAGTGACAGCTGTCTTGTTCAACATTATAGATCCAATGCTGAAGTTGAGAAATTGGCACATAGGGATTGTTTAAGTAAACAAATGTCTCTTTCTTACATTCTTAGTCCAGGAAGAAAATAAAAAAAGACAAATTATACCCCAAAGAGTAACCAGTCTCGGGACATAAATAACCCTTTATTTGGCTGTGTCTAAACTATACAAAGACAAGTAAGAAATAATCAGCGGCATGTGGATTTTGTGGTTTGGGCAGAAGAAGTAACCACAGGCTTGATTGACAGATGTACAAGTAGAACCCCCTGGAGACCACTTGCCTGAAGGGAACCGACACTTTGGTAACATGGGGTCTGTGTTTTGGGGGATAAATAGAAGTCACTAGACAGAGCCAGGCATTCCAGGGTGGGAGAACTCAGGTTTACAAAAATGTAATATTTGGAGAGAATTCTTTAAAAATGTAGCATGACTGTAATATATGCAATATAGTGGGAGTGGGAAAGAATGGGAAAAGATCTGAAAAACAAAACATCTTATAAAAACAGCCTGAAGTTGAAACCTAATGGCAAGGGGAAGGCTCAAATATTTAAAGTAGGAAAATGGACTTCATTTGAGTTTAGTTTTATATTAAGATTGTTCTGTCCTCTCCATGTTTTCTCTTGGTCTGAAATGCAAATGATTCCCAGTTACTAAAAAGATGAGTTCTTTTTGGTAATAATAACAAAATTCTCCCTAGTTATAAAACAAATAATTAGAGCTTCATACAGTGCCTCATAGTAAGCTCTTGAATATTTGTTGAATTCAATTTGGTGTTATTTTTTCCTGGGTTTGTCCACTTCTTACATGCAATCACTTCTAGAAACTGCAAAAAACAACCCCTTCAAGTTTCAACTCTCAGGCTGCCTTTACCATTCAGGCTGAGTGTGACATGGTATAATGGAGAGAGGGGGACAAAATAAGAGATAATAGGATATAACAGAATATTTCCAGTATCCGGCCTCTCTGGTGGCGCAACGGGTTAAGCACAGCACTATGAGGCTATCCAGAGTCACTGTAGCACGAGTTCAATCTCCGGCCAGGGAGATTCCCACATAGTGCAACAAACCTCTCCTGCCTCGCCCAGCAGTGTACTTCAGTCGACCCACCTGTTCTGCTCCCCACTCTGGTGAATCCTCTCACCGCCCCACACCTCTGGCCTACACCCCAGCTTGTATGCATAAATAAATAAATCATAAAAAAAAGAATATTTCCAGTGTCCAAAGTAAAAGTTGGACATTATTACTGGCAAATAATTAACTAAAAAGGAGAAAAAGGAAAAATGGGTATGAATTAATGCACCAAAGAAATGAAGTCACGCTGCCTACTGTCTGTCTCCATCCACACACTCATTTATTCCTCAGTGTTCACTGAATTGTGAATAATTTAGCTGTTCTCCAGAAAATGTACAGTATAGTTTTGTTGCTGAGATAAAATACTGTTAATCTCAGACAAAGCTGGGTTCAGGTCTTGATTGCACCTCCCGTGGCTTTATGCCTTTGTGCCAGCACTTAGACCCTGAGAGTTGTTTTTTTTTTTTTTAAGAGTTATTTATTATGCATACAAGAGCTGGGGTATAGGCCAGAGGCATGGGGGTGGGGTGTAAGAGGATTCGCCAGAGACAGAGTGGGGAGCAGAACAGATGGATTGACTGAAGTACATTGCTGAGGGGAGCAGCGGGTAAGGCAAGAGAGGTCTGCTGTGCCATGTGGGAATCTCCCTGGCTGGGGATTGAACTTGTGGTCACTATATAGTCACCACAACTATATAGTCACCACAACTATAGTAACTGTGGATAGCTTCATAGTGCTGAGACTTAACCACTTGAACCACCAGGGAGGCCCCCAACCCTGAAAGTTTTTGTATCACTGCCTATATAATATGGATGTTGGGAATGGTACCTACTTTCAAGGAGTCCGATGATGATTAAATAAGACAGTGCAGGGATATCTAATAATTGCATCATTTTTATTACACCCAGATGTCTCTCTTGTGTACAAAAAGTGTGAAGGTGCATCCATCTCACTGCACCTTCATCAGCACTGATTCATCTGAAAGATCATTGCTAGGTGTCATGTCTACAACACAGAGCCAGAGAGGTTGGTATTTTAAGGAGCTCATCATCTGACAATTCAGGCAGGTTAACTGACAATTTTAATACAGGATTTCAATGATAATTGAAGTTAGGGTGCTCTGTGAGCATGTAATGAAGAGCAGTCTAGTCCAGGGCTGTCAGCAAAGGTGTCAGAAGAATAGTATCCAAGCTCAGTCCTGGAGGCGGAGGACAAGTGAGTTGTGCAAAGAGAAAAGGAAGAGCATTGTACCTGAGGGAACAGCACATGCAAAGCTATGGAGGCAAGAGAGAGCAGGTGTGTTCAAGGAAGGCAAGGAGCTTTAGCCTGGCCTGGTTGTGGAAGAGGAAAGCACTATATATAGCTGATCCTTGAACAAGACTGGGGTGCTCCACTTATACATGGATTTTCTTGAAAACTGATGATATAAACCTATGGTTTTGATAAATACAATACGTACTGTATGTGTATCAGCTCTTTCTTATGGTTTTCTTAGTAACAATTTCCTTTCCTTAATTTAGTTATTATAAGAATACAGCATATGGTACATCTAACAGTAACATCAGCAAGGCTTCCAGTCAGCAGCCGGCCATAAGTAATTGAATTTTGGAGGATCAAAAGTGATATGTGAATCTGCTATCATGCTGGTAAAGAAAACAGCTGGATAATATTCCTGGGTGTGACACAGGCGAAGGTATTCACATCGCTTTATCTAATCTGTATGACAAGCTCAGAAATTCTGTGGTGTTGTCTTCTGTTGTCAGAACAACTCAAATGGTTAAGGTAAATTTACCAGGTTCTCAGGTCTGGTTAACCTAGTTTGTAAAGATTATACAATGAACTAGTCAGCTGTGGACTAATATCAATAGTTAATATTAAACAAATAATTTTCATTTTGAATAAATCTAACTTTAATCAGAAACTTATCATAATTAAACATATCATAGTTAAATTTACATAATTCAGAAGCAGCTGAAAGACTTGTAAGAGCATGTATTCCATACCATTAACCAACTAAAAAGGATTGTCATTCTGACATTATGTATAACTATCAATAATCAAACACTGATATAGAGTATTTTTCTTAACAATTCTTTCCACCATTCAATAAGGGAAAGAGGGACTTATTTCAGTTCTGAAGTAGAAAATTAGAGAGGTTAATGTACCTCTTTTATAACTGTAAAAACATTAGTTAGAAAATAGTGAAAAATTTGAAAAATAGGCTGCATCTTCTTTAGGCAGTGTTGTTGAGCCAACTTCTTAGCTAAATTGAGAAATACTGACAAACTTCAAGTTCAGTTTACATTCAGAGTGGACGCTATCACAGACACCCTGCATTTCAGTCAAATTCCTCTGTATAGTCCCCCATAAATGCTTGGATCCTTTTTATTTTCCTGTGTGGCACTGCTTTCTCATAATACATTTTTATAACAAAACAATAAAAGTAATGTCAACTGTATAATAAAATTCACCTTTTTAAAATGTATAACTGGATGAGTTCTTGACAAATATATATGGTCATGTTATTTAACTTGCTCTTACCCTCCATGCCTCTGCTCTTGACCTTTTTTACTATGTCTCTTGACCTGACATTTAAACCACAATCTTCTCATCATCCTTATTTGGTCAATACCTTTTCTGTAAAAGATCAATTAATAGATAAGTTAGGCTTTCTGGGCAATGCAGTCTCAGGCACATCTACTCAACTGTCTTTGTGCTGTGAAGGCATTCGTAGCCAACATGTCTACAAGAAAAGTTGCAATCGAACTTTACTGACAAACACTGGCATTTCAATTTCTTATTATTTTATATGTCATGATTACTCTATAGTCCTTTGAATATTTCCAATGATTTCAAACAATAAAATCCATTTTTCGCAAATGAGCCATAGAAAAACAGGGATGAGGTAGATTGAATTAGTGGACCCTAGTTTCCTGACCCTTGCTGTAATCTAAAAGATCATAAAAATCATAGAATTTCAGGGTAAGGTCTAGAGAGCATCTCATCTAATGTTTTATTTTAAAAAGTCATATACAGAAATAAGACTAAAATATAAAGAAAAAAGTCGTTTAAAAATAATGTGGAACGTCCACGAGTCTGCTCTGGACTGCTGGCTGTGGCTGCCTGAAATGTGGTGTCACAAAGTTTGGGTCTGGGAGCCACAGAGGAAATCGTCCGGTGATTGATTGAGGATGTCTGTCTGCAGTGCGACGGTGGAAGCACAGAGAGGGGGTATTGAATGTGTGTAAAGTCACCTGTTTGTACTCTGCTAACAGAGGAAGAGCAGGAGCAGGAGGGCCTAAAAGACAGAAATCAAGGTTGCGTGCATGGTAGTTTGAGAATGAGGAGAAAAATTAATACGGGAACAACTGAAATTCTGTGGGCTTTGTGATTTGCCAAGTCACTTGTACATTCCTTGGAGCATGTGAACTGCATAGGGATTACTTTCTTCTTCAATCAGGAATATTATTTCATACAGAGTGATTCTAAACTTTAAGGTAGTTGGTTTTTTGGATTTTTTTTTAATTGCTATAGGTCTCAGGTGCGAGTCTCCTATTTATCTAGTGTCCAGTCAGAAGAAGAAAATAGCAACGTTTCAATGAGGGAGAAGTATTGGCTGTATTTGGTGCTTTGAACATTATATTGGCTTCCCATATGGAGCTTCCCTAAGGGCAACTTTGGTCTGATGAATTTTTACATCATGTGATGTATTTGCAACCCGTCCCCTTGTGTCACAAATGTGACATTTCTCTCACAAACCCAAGGTAACACGAGGCACTAAAAACTCAACTTCAACTTTACTTTTCACCCATAGGTACAACTGATTGAAAACTATTAAGAGCTTAAGGAAGTGTGCTGAATTGTCATATTTGTGATAAACTGCATCCATGTGTCCTATTCCTTTGAAGTCCTAGAATGACACTAGAATGGTGCCTTTGCTCATTCTTTATTCTTCTCACACTTTGCTATCTGAAGTAAAGGGGTAGTCGCCAAGGCCACACAGTAATCTTTACTTTTCTGATAATTTTATTGGATGATGAAACCATGAATTTGCCTTGGTTTCTGTTCAGGCTCTGCCCTGGGTGGTAATTACAGCTGACATCTCTTCCTTACCAATGGCATAAAGAGAGTCTTGTATCTGTCTCTTTTGGCATAAGAGAGCAACAAAAATAAATTATATACTGTACTCCAAAATAATTCCTTAGTTAATTGCAATGCTACATTAAAATTACAAAAATAAACATTATAACTCAATTATGATTATTATTTATGGCTTATGACAGATAGGCTTATTTCCCCAATTAGTTCTAATTTATTAGCTTATCCCCTTTTCTTCTTACAGCCTGTATCTATCTGCTAAATACACTCTTCTCCATTATTGCTTTGGGTAAGAACAAAATACATTGCCCTTAGTGTGTATTAACTTGATAATAAGGCACAAATAATCTTTGTGCTACAAATAGTTCCCTTTCATCCCAGATGTTACTAGAAAATCAAAGAAAATAATGTTATAGATGAAGGAAGCATTCTCTCCATTTTCTGGAGTGAACACAGTACTGCCAGTGTTCTTTTTCTTTCTTCCCTTCCGTGACTTCCACTGACACTGCCTAATTGTGCAGCCTGGTCATTTCCCACAGAGGCTTGCTAACATGCGGAGCTTTCTATTTTCTGGTGATAAAGAGACAAGACAGCTCCCTTTCACAAAATGAAAAATTGAATAATTCCTAATTAAATTTGGGAAGTGAATGTTTTATTTATGTTAGGATAAATTTCTTTCTAAAAATCTTAATTTTAAGTTAGGTTTTTTTTTTTTTAATTGTGGTAAGAAACACATAATATGAGCTCTACTCTGAACACAATTTTTAGGTCTAGTGTAGGATTATACGGTGTTGAGAGCTGTAAGCTCTGTGGGTACAGAAGCACCCCAGAACATTTCAGCAAGCATGCCTGACTCTCCAGACCCCTTGAGCAGCAGCCCTTATCTCCCTCGCTCAGCATGTGGCCACAGCCATTGTACTCCCTGCTTCTACGAATGCACCACTTTAGATGTCTTAGGTAGGTGGAATCATGCAGCCTGTGACTTGGTTTATTTCATTTAACACAGTGTCCTCAAAGTTCACCCGTACTGTAGCACATGAAAGGATCTCCCTTTGGACAGCTGCGTCAAAGAAAGGGGAGTATTAAAAGTGGGGCATTCTTACACTACTGCTATTTTTTTCTCCTTTTGGGTCACTCATCTTTGCTTTATATACTTAGGTGCTTTTATTTTCACAGTGTTATTTGAGTTGATTGTTGGTTATCTTGAGACTGTAATTTTTTCCAAAGCTTCTATATAGTCTTCAGTAAAACGTTGCTAACTCCATGCTATGTATATACAGTGACCACTGGCCCGTATCAGCCCCTGGCCAGCTAGCATGTGAGCCGTGCTTTGCCGGCCACCTCCGTGCTGTCCTGTTCACCCACCGTTGTGGAGTCCTAGTAATTGAAACATGGTCACTGTTCAGGGTCTCTCCACCATTCACCACCAGCATTCATCACTGTCAGACAGGTGATAGTCCAGGTCTAGAATCCATCTTGAAAGTCCGACTTGCAGGCACATTCTTATACAACTGCCTATCCCGGTCAGGGCTGGCTTGCAGGCGGTTACTCCCATCCCAAGGGTAGGAATAGGGGAGAGAAAAACAGAAAACTGAAGCAGGAAAAAGAGGAAAGTCACACAAGCTGGACTGACTGCAATTGAGGTTGGGTCTTGTAGGAACCTGCTGAAAACCCTGTAGACTATTCTTCAGAATAGTCTACCTGAGAACAGGTAAGAGGAGAATTCACTTCTCTATCCTCCTTCAGGGCATTATAATCCCCAGTAATTTAATTTCTCCTATAGACCATGCCTTAAAAATGAGTTCAAGCTTCATATCCCTAGTGTTATGCGATATTTTGAACTTAATACTTATTGCATGAATCAATCAATGAATGTACTCTGTTCAGCTGTTACTCTGAGCAGAGTGGGGAGTTTGAAATCCATTTACAGTGAACTTACTTTGCCTTCAGGCAAAAACTGACTATTAACTGCCTTAGTCCATTTGGGCTGCTGTAATAAAATACCGCAGAATGTAACTTGTGTTGTTCCTGGTTCTGGAGCCTGGGAATTCCATGATCAGGGTGCTAGCGTGGTCATCTTCAGTGAGGGTCCCCTTCCTGGCTTGGAGCCAGTGCCTCTAGCTGTGTGCTCATGTGGTGGTGTGGACTGGGCCCTTCCTGAAGCTCCTTCTATAAGCACTAATCGTCCCCTTGGGGGAGGCAGTGTTGGAAGGTTGGAAGCATCTCAGGATGACAGAAAGAATACTCAAAGTCCAAGTGAGAGAGTCCTAGAGGGTTTACACCTAAGAAGTGCCGCCCATTCCATGGGCAATCTCATATTTGTTTAGAACCAGCTTCTGAGAAGGTGGGGCAAGTAGTGGAGGAATGTCCATGCTTGGGGGAGGACTTATTGGGCTGTAAGCTGGGGTGGAGTGACCTGGGGCTATCGCCGGGGGGCCTCCATTGTTCCTGCCAGTCCACACTTATTACCTCTCCCTCATATCTGCCTGCTGTTTCCAGCAGATCCTGGTTTCCCAGTGTGTTCCTCAGACGAGGATTTTTGCCCTTGGTGAGAGGCCCCCTGCATAAGCAACCCCTAGCTGACAAGCGGGAACTCGGCACCGGGACAATAGCCCTGAGGACAAGGAGAGCTGATCCGGGGATCCCACAACTAATCCCATTCATGGCGGCTCCACCTCAGGACTTAAACACGCCCCAAAGGTCCCACCTCCTAACACCATCACAGTGGGCACTGATATTTCAACATCTGAATGGGGAGTGTGGTGGTGCTTAAGCATTTAGATCATAGCATTAACCTATGTGCCCCCCCCCCGCCCCGAAATGTTCAGCTTTTTCTCTACCCCTTGACCAGGGCTCCCATGGGTGGGTTGGGAGTTTCCAGTTCTTCTGTACTTTCTTCTCTGTTTTTTGAAAGTGTATCATTGTTTGACATTTCCCTGTTTGCCTTACATGAACTCGTGCACACACACACCTTTCTATCTTACTCTGGAGTCAGACTACTGTGTTTGAGCCCTGATATCTTTTAAAATTGAGGTATCATTGGTTCACATTGTTGTTAAATTTTGGAATCCTATAGGGCCCTATAGGGCCCCTCCCTTTAGGTGCCAGTTACCAGAGTGCACCCTCCACCGAAGCACCCATACTCCACCACCATAGCCCATTGTGCTCCTTCCCCACTTTATTTAGCCCTGATATCTTTACCGATTCTCTGTGTGACTTTGGCAGGTTGCTGAACCTCTCTGTTCTGTTCTTTCTATACCTATTAAATGACAATAATTCCAATACCTGCCTGATGGGGCTATTGTGAGAATTACGGTGATAATCCTTGACAAGTAGGTACAAACATCTCATAGTGTTTAGTCATAAAAGTACTGTTTGAGCAAGGGGAATCCCTCGTGTGTGCCTCACAACTCCTGCCTCATCTGAGTTTGTATTGTCAGGCGCAATGTTGGAAATAGTTACAGCGAGCCCACATGGGTGTTAGGTCGTAGCCGAAAAGAGCACACCCCCTCGGAGGTGAGTGGAAACTGTTTATTGGCACAGATGCTGGGCCAGCTCTCCAGAGGAGAGAGAGAGAAGCTGAGAGAGGAGCGGGGGGAGCCTTTATAGTCTGGTTCATTTGTGCAGATGTCAGTTGTGGTTTAACGTCCTGGTCATGGGCCTGGAAGGTCTTTTCAAAACGGGTGGTTGTGACAAGGTTGCGATGCCCATGTGGTCACTGGTCATTAATTACTTTGATGGCCATACTGGTGTGTGCAGGCTGACTATAACCACACAGCCCCCCAGAACTCTCCCAAAGCAGCAACTCCCCCATTACTTTCCTGATCCCAATTCTCATTTTCAGGTTTCTTGCACCCTGGGGTGGCCCAGAATTGTGGATAACTCTGTGAAGGGGAAGTCAGGTGGGAAGTGGGCTGCTGAGAGGCTGGTAACAGGTGAGGGATAGATGCTTCTGGGTACCAGTATTGCTTGGGGTGAGGAGGCCCTCACGTGCCGCACAGAGACAGTCTTCCTGCAGCTTCAGAGAATCAGGTGTGGAGAGGCCCACGGCGGCCACTACCACCACCTGGTGTCCACTCTGCTCCATCAGCTGTCCACCAGGTGCTGGCACCCACGGGAACTTGCACCTCCTGACTGTGTAGGAGCCAAGTGTGGAGGCAGCTAGTAGGTTGCTGTCAGGACAGTCTGCCTTTCTGTGTCTGTCAGATAAAGAAGAAAAGTTTATTTTTATTAACCAACCCAGTTCCTACTATGGAAAGCTTATAGACATCTGGTTTCTGAAAAAATGGGCAACTTTTATCCTCTGCCTCCATTTACAAAACTAATAGCTAAAAAATAAAGTTCCATGCCATCACTGCTTTCGAAAGGGGAAGAAGTAAATTGTTTTGCAAAATATTTTTGCATTACATAAACTTATCGGTTCTCATTCATCATGTAAAAGCTAAAAGCAAATGGGACTCCCCAAAAACCATTCAGGAGCTGTGCTGCTGGGATTTCTAATTCTCCTCCCATTAAGTTTATGCATCAAGAAAGGGAATGAGATGGAGTGGAAAGAATGTGCAATTCTAAGAGTGGATGTGCCTCTGACCTGCTACTTGCTCACTGTGGTCCCGTCAGCCAGGCATGTCATCATTCTGAGGGTATCTGCTTCTTCTCTGCATCAAGATTTCCCCCCTGTACTTCACAGTACTCCTGTACTGTCCCAGCTGTGCACCAGGTCATTCTTGAACAGAGCCGTGAAGGCTTTGGGACACATTAAAATGTATCCCCCTCCCCATACAGCTGAGTCAGCTCTGGGGTGAGGAGACTCCATGATTTGTTGCCTCTGGCTGCCAGCTGCCTTGTCTGGGGAAAACATTCCCTTACGGACAAGAACAAATGGAGCTGCCAGAGGAGTTTGTGCTCCAGTCGTCCAAAGACCATGTTATAGAGTCCAAAATGTGACCAGTGGGGATAGGGCATCAGAAGGTTGAACTGGGGAACTGAAAGATGTAGCTGCAATTAAGACTGCAAAATGTCCTCTTACATAAGGGGTGTGGACTCACACACCCCATTAGTGTTATCCTGACTGGCTTCAGAATTTCTCTACCCAAGCATGTGGGTCTACAAATCACAGATCCTTCATTTTCCCCATTATCAATGTGAAAAAGGGATAAGGTTAAAAAAAAATCTTTTCATGTCACCATGCTTATCAATAAAAGATAGTGCAATTTTTACAAATTTGTCAAATTTTACAAATATTCAAATGTGGAAAATTATGTTTTCACTACTTGAGCAAATAAGTATTTCATGGAAAATGTCTGACATGAGTCGGAAGAGCTCATCATTCAAAAATTCTTGATCAGGTATCTGTCAAGCTATTTGGAACTTATATAAATTAAATATTTAGAAGGATTTCTAGTATTTTGCATTTTATTTTTATCAAGATAAGGTATAATAAAAATTCTCAAGCACATGTAGTTACTTTCCAATCTCTCTGTTTGCTCTAGCATTCTGATAATTATTCCATAACCGGAGGAGCACTACTTGAGTGTGTCTTTGAAGCTCTTCTGATGATATGCTTTGTGAATAATATGCTTTGTGAGTTACATACTTCGTACAAGTTCATGTATAAGCTTCTTGTGATACTTTTAATCTAATCATTTCATTTCAAAGACAGCCAGTTTAGGCTCCAGACACTTCATCAATATTTACCCTACTGATTTAACACACACACACACACGCACACACACACGCACACGCACACACACACCACATACCCTTTATTCAAAATACCAAGGAAACTAGTCTTTGAGAGCTTAAAAAATAAACAAACAAACAAAAAGCAGAAGACAATTTCTACCAAATGTAACTGTCCCCCCAAATCATGGCCCCCAAATTCCACACACCAAACCTGAACAAGTATAACTGCTTCTTTAGTTAATAGCCCTTGACCCCCTTTCTGGTAATGAAAAATTTTGTGTGATTTTTCCTTTCTTAGCATGTTAGGTCCCAGAGAGCTGGAGCAAGTTCCAGAACTCTGGACAGAGTACTTGCTTTTGGATGATGTCAATTTTAACACTCTGCCCCGAGAGTTGAACTTACTTACTATAAATCTTCTAGGTCTCAATAAAGTCAGAGAGGTCAGCAGGGTAATATAACTCTGATTTTCACTTACAAAACAGGGGTACCAAAGACACTGAAGACACAACACATCATAATGGTTCTGTCCAGCCCATTTCTAAAATGTTTCAAATCCATCCTCTTCCCTTGAATTCTGATCTCTCATATTCTCTTCTGTGTAACCTCAGTCTAAGCCTTCCTCATCTATCTACCACATGAACTGCATAATAGCCTGCAAATTATAACATTCCTTACAATGTAGTCCCCACTTAGCAACTGGATCCTATCATTTCCCTGATTACTTCAATATATCCTTCCTCACTTCGAATGAAATCCACACTCTTCCCCAGGGTTTACCAGTTTGACACGCTCTGCTCCATTGCCATCAGCTGCTGCCTGCTCCTCTGTTCCCAATGCGCTTCAGCCCTTTGGCTCTATTTTCTGATCCTTGAGTCTGCCCCAGGTCTTCCAGCATTATAGTTTTTCTATGTGTGGTTTCCTCTGCCTGGGATCTCATTCCGGAGCTCCTCACACAGTCAACTGCTTCTTACTCTTCAGTTCTCCAGTCTCCCTCATTAAAAAGAACTTCCATGGTGTTCCTAATTAAAGTAGCTTCCAGCACAGCCTGGCCATGCACTTACTGTTCTGGGATTGTAGCTCCATGTTTATCACTCATTCAAATGTGAAACTATCTTACTTTGTTTCTGCATCTATTTTCTACCTTCTTCAATGAAACATAATCTCCTTGAGAGCAGACAACTTGCCACATTTTTCCACCATTGAATCCCCAGCAAAGTACTTGGTCAATAGTGTTCTCTCAATGATGGTTTGCTGAGCTAGGGAATAGCTAATGAATGAAATGTGCCCCAATATGCACTCTGCAAGGTGATAACTGGTCTTAGGGTCAGAAGACCCTTTTGGAAGGTAGAAAGAAAAGGAGTAGATATTGTAAAAATTCACCATCAAAATGATAATTATTTGTTAGTTGGAAGTAGAGGCTATTAAAAGAAAAGGTTAAAAAATTATTCTCAGGTTCCCTCTCCTAACAGTCAATCTAGGATTCAAATCTGAGGCCATCTGATTCTAAAATGCAAGGTCTTTGTACTGTAGAGTATTGGGCATAAATGGCCAGGTTTTCTTCACTTAAGGCATTGTCTAATGGCTTAGTGGTTAAAATTATTACAAATTTATTTAGAATGTCATCATGTCTCAATCACAGATTCAAGATGTTTAAGAACCACATAATTTCTTATAAATATTACCTTCCTCACTCTGAAATTTTTCCAAGTGACTTGCCAAATCATGGGTCAGTTGGATATGTACTCCTATGGGAAGAAAGCAACATCTGCAGTAAATTTCCTATATATCTGAACCACAAAGACATAGGAAGAGATGATAGTTTCAAAGTGCATTTGGTTGGAAGAAAGAAATGAATTCTGGGAAACCAATCTAATTGTCTGATTGGAAGCTATCCCAGATTTTTAAAAGATATCCTTTAAAATAAAAGAGAGATGCTGTAAGAAATTAAATGGTTATGTGTAGACCACAGAATTTTACCTTTCATCTCAGGAATGACAGTCTTCTAGAGTTTGTTGCGTAAGAGGTAAGTTTTCTGTCTCTCCACCTTAACTCAGAGTCAGAGCCAGGCGTGCTGAGCAGCCGAGTCTACAAACAGGCACATTTACCCATCGTACACTATGCTCATCATGTGCTCTATTGTTCATGTCATCAGCTCTAGGCTGCTCTATAGAGCCAACTACATTGCCAGCTCTTCTTATATTAGCTCATTCTGTTCTCATGGCAACCCCGTTTCTTCTACTCAGGATATTATGAAACTGAGCCTTAGGGAGGAGCAGTGACTAATCTAAGATCACGCAGATAATAGGTACTAGAGTGGAGATCCAGTCACAAATGGTGTGACTTTAGAATTCAACTCAGCCATTTCATTCTACTCCCTTCCGTACAGGACCCCAGTAGAATAATGACATGTTCTCACAGTGGAGGAATGTGCTCCATTTACATGGGCAAAAAAAATCATACAGTCAGCTAGTTTAATGGCTTATCTTTTATTATAATGTTGTTTATTAGAAGTAGAAACAAACCAACAAAATTCAAATTAATACAATTTAATGGGGGAAATGAATCTTGCTTTAATGAAACAACCACTCAAAGCAGGCAAAGGATAGTGATGCATGGTGGGGATTCTTTTTTATTTAGCCTCTAGTAAGATGGACCTTGATGACTTATTATCATCAGTAACAAAATGTTCTAACAATACTTTTCTGCACCAAAGATACCATGACACTTCTATTTGTGAAGACCATTTGATCTCCCGTTGGTTTGATCCGGACACTGGGTATATTGATTCTTCCTCTGTTCTTTTCTCATCAGTCTGTGACAACCCAGTGCCCCACGTTCCGTGTGAGCACAGACACAGGATCACGCAACAGTGTTTGCTTAGAAAGTGGTCATGCAAACATTCAACAAGAGCTGATGGTGGGGATTTTGGGATAATGAAATGAATGAAAAATTTACAAAAGTTTAGAGAATTTGATGGCTTCAAATGTATGTTTCTGGGCACCCCCAAGGGTCATCAGTTCCCAGTTTGGGTAACCCTGTCTAGTCAATCTGAGTTCAAATGATGATAATACCAATTTAACAACTGTGTAACTCAGTGCCACTTCATTTTCTGGATTCTGTTTTCTCCATCTATAAAATGAGGTAAAAGGAAAGTTGTTCTAGACTTATTGGTGAATGTTAATGGATAGGATGCATGTCAATTATTCAACTCAGAAAGCAAGAGAGAAAAGCTCTAGAAATATTTACTGTTTAAAAAGCTCTATAAATATCATTAATAATATAATCAGGTGTGGATACTCCCTGGTGGCACAGGGGTTAAGTCCCTTCACCCCAAGCTATACCAGCCATTGTGGCCTGAGTTTGATCCCCGGGCAGGGAGCTAACCCACATGGCACAGCAGACCTCTCCTGTCTCCCGGCTGCTCCCCTCAGCAGTGTATTTCAGTAGCTACACCTGTTCTGCTCCCCACTATGCCTCTGGTGAATCCTCTCACTCCCTGCACCTCTAGCCAACACCCCAGCTCTTGTATGCATAAATCAATAAAATAAATCTTAAAAAAAAATAATATCAGGTGATCATGGTGTATAGAAAAAGCAGATTTGCATACCACTAATATGACCCAGGCAAAAGTTGTTTTGATCTTTATACATGAAGTGCCTTTTTGGCATGGATGGGGCAGTGGCAATAGCAAATTCACAGGCCTTAAGTGCAAACCTGGGCTTCGAAACTAGGCATTCTGACATGATGGGTCTGGATGTTCTCTGGAGTTCTTAGAGAAGATTTAAGCATTAACAAGTAAAAGAGAGGGCCATAGGTGGTGAGCAGAACGGGTCCTTCTCGGAGCCACGCACTGAAGAGCTGTGCCCTGCTGCCTCCTTAGCGGGTGCCTCTAGCCTCTGCAGGGTCTTGTCTCTTAGTGTCTTTCTCCAGCCCTTTTTCTGGAAAATGCTGCTGTTGCCTCAGGGTTCCACTGTCCTTTCCTGCATTTGGAAGGAAGACAGCTCCAAAACCATACTGATATGAGCCAGTGCCAGAGCCTGTAGCCAGAATACTCACACCGTCTCCCACTGCCCCAGAAAGATGGGCTCCTGCCTGCACAACGCTTAAGAAATTAAATTAGTTGTCGGCATTTACACAGCAGATTGGATACACCAGGGCAGGTTTTGGCCATCCTCTGACAAACCAGAACAACGAGACACTGAGCCTGCTCTTCTGATGACCAAAACCTGGGCCCCTGAGCCACATTTCGCTACAGCCCCCACCCGACCATCTTCTCCTGCCTTCAGTAGCGGCCAGGTTCTCGTCAGTACACACCTGTGAGCGCCTGGAAGGTGCATGCAATAGGTCAACACCAACTCCTGAAGCTGTTGGATGGTTGGTGACTGACTTAGAGGCCCAGCTACAGTGGAGTCTGCGACTCTGGAGCGGTGGGAGGGGGGAGGGCAGGAAATGGGTGCGGACCCCTCTACTGGCATGTGCACTTCCTACAGGGCCAGGCAAGAGGAGGAGCCCGCCTCTCCACCCTGTGAGTGTGGGCTTGGACAAATGACCTGCTGTGGCTAACGGGCCAAAAGCAGACACTTGAGAAGTAAGAAGTCGTTCTTGTTTTAATTCACTAAATTATGGATTGGTTTTTGCTGTCAGTTTGGAGAGGTGCTGGGTTCAGAGAGTGGGGCTCTTGGGGTCCCTCTGAGAAAAGTTTGAGCAGCACTCCCCTTTCAGCACCTCACGGCGAGTTTCCCTGTGAGGCAGAGACATTTAGCTTCATTCAAAAGGGCAGGTTTGTAATTTAAAAATGACTGGGAAGAAAAGGATGCTTGCACAGCCACAAGCGGGCGGAAAGAGCTGCCCTGAAAGGGACAGGTATGTTAAAAGAGAGGCTGGTGTGGCCACAGGTGGGTGGCTTTGGGACAAGAGCTGCTGCTCCTGTTTTGCAAAGGGGAAAGGCTGGTGAAAAGAAGCACCTGCAGTCGCAGGCTGGCAGGAGAGCTGCATTTTACCAGGGCAGAAATTGCACTGATACTATGCATAAAACCCCTCTTTTGGAGGGGTTCATTCCTTTGTGAATTGTTAACACTGGTTAAATTGATCACTTCTAGGGTGTGACCAGGTTGGTGTGTAAAGACTAGTGATTCTCCAGTGGTCTCCATCTCCACATCCCCACCTGCGCTCTGCCCCTAAAGCTTTTTCATTTCTATAGCTGGTTTAACAACTATGTTCATCGTTTCTACCCCCACCTCCAGTTTCTGGTCTTGGGAAGCCTCCATCCTAAATTTTCTACTCTCAGCCTCCATCAGTTTTTATACAGCAATAGCTACCAAGCAAGGAGACAACGGCTTGGGACATCCCACACGTCACAGATCCTGTAGCATAAACTTGACTTTCCTGAGGGTCCTTATGTTAGTCATTCTGTCTCCACAAATAAGGCCTAAAACAAGTGACCTCTCTGCTTTTGTTTTCAGTCATCTGTCCCTGACTGAGAAAGGACAAGAGGGGAAATCAACAGCGAGAGGCTATTTCAGTTGTTTTTAAAACTAGGGAGTGAACATTAAGGTGAATATACAGAAAACCCAGGTCAAGGTGATCTAATCAGCTCACAGAAGTCATAGAACAAATGATAAAATGCATTTGAGGTTAATCCCTTGATGATTTCCCTACTTATCAAGAATTTGATCAAGTGCAGGATTATATTTTTTGCAAAGTTCTCAAGAAGGTAATAACAAAGGCGACAATAAGAAAATAAGATGAGTCTCCCTTTCTGCAGTTATATACCCAACACTTTTCAGAGGGTCCTCGTGTGGGTTTCCTTCTTTACACTCTCAACGGTCCATAGGGGTTCCCTGTTGTGTCCATTACCTATGAGCAAAGTAGGGTTCAGAGACAGGGTAACTTCTCCAGAGTTCTACAGTCTGTCACACAGCCATGTTACTAATGGTTACCCTTTGCCATTTTCCTGGGACAGTAATAAAAATAATCAAAAGTTCTATATGGGTAAAGCAACGTGGAGAAGACAGGAATTTGAACAGGTTTTATTTCCCTCATGTCTTTAACTTCAATGTGGAGCAGACATTTCCACTCAGATTCACCAGAGGGCAGTCTGAGGCAGAGTTTGCTTCTGAAGGCCTGACTGAGAGGAGCTAAGGACTCTGTACTGGGCTCTCCACCTTCATTTCTATAGTTGCTGATTTTGTTGTTGCTGTTTTACTTTAAAATGCTTAGAGATGCCCCCGTTTTTAGAGTATGCAGGCTGACCCTGTGGAAACAGTGTTGGATGAAATCCCCAGGTGCTTGTTTACTCCTGGGCCATGTGTTTGACTCCCGGACCTTTGGAAATCACCAGCTTCCTGTATCAGATTCATTTACATAATGGGATGATGAGGTTGATGAGTTTTTAAGGAATATTCCTGCTCTCACATTCTGCAAATTCTAATGCAGAATGTGGTTTGAGTCTTAACCAGCGTATGTAGGGAATGTCCCATATGCTTTGTTATTGTTGCTAATACATAGAATTAAATATGATTATGTCCCGACCTGTTCAGACTGATGAGAAATGCAATCTGTCATTCCTGGGGCTCCCCGTAAACTCCGAGCACTTCAGTAGCCTCCAAGCCCCAGGGGTCTTGCGGAGGATCAGGGATCAAGGAGGTCCCTGCTCTCGGGCCCTGTGCCCACACTGGTCTCTTGAAGCCAAGCACTGCGGCTTTCGCGTTTGCCTTGGAGGGCCCTTGGCTAAGCTGACGACCCAGCACGCCACTTCTCTGGGCGGGTCAGAGCAGGAAGGCTTTGACTGATAAAGGAAAGATGGGGAGAGCCTTTCTCTGGCTTGAATACAAGGTGCTCCCCGTGCTCCTTTCTCCCATCATCATAGTTCTTAGGACCTCAAATTTTCACTTACAGAAGAGGAGGAAGAGGAAGTAGTGAGGAAGGGGGAGACAGTGATCTCTACTTTATGCCCCTGGAGAGGCCTAGAAAGAGAATATGTGCAGGACCTGGCTGTTTTCAGGAAAGGGAGAGGGAAACCCTAAAACAAAACATAATCTTTAACAATTAATACACAGCGTCCCATTCCTCCAAAGAAACAGACCCCCGTGGGGAGGAGGGCCAGTGTCCTGGGCTAGACTGCATTCTCCACGATGGAAGAACTAAGAAGTCACTCAACAAATGGTGTGTCGCGGCCGGGTGTGGGGTGGGGGGATTGGTTAATTTCCTCTTTCAGTGTGTGACAGAAAAGGGAACCGGGCAGGATTAGTTTTGGAAACAAAATGACCAGTATTTAAACCATGAGCTCTGGTTCCACCCCGCTACCCCCCACCCCCTACCCCTTCACCTTCCTCTCCCCTCACCACCCCCACCCAGGCTGGAGAACATTGACTCTTTCTTCTTCAGCATGGAGCATGGAACGTGCACATTCTGGGTCTGGCTTTAAGGAATTTGCTGACTACTTGAAAATGGCTGCGCTTCCTTAACACCCCAAAGCCGGGAACTGGCTTCAGAAGCTTCCGTGGAGCCGGGGGAGGGGGGGGGGTAGGATGGAGAGTCTTGGGAATTCTCCCCAGTTTTGTTGGGAGCCTTCAGCTTTGTGCCTCTGCCTTCGGTCCAGACCTCTGGGCCTCTCCCTGGCCCTGGGGCTCTGTAAAAGCCCACCACAGACACTCCTCCAAGACCATCTTCCTGCCGGTCCCCTCGCAGCCTTTCGCGGCCTTCTCCATCTCATAGGCTGCTCGCTCTGAAAACTTAGATATTGTTTGAGGTTCAGAACCTGGAGCCAGATCCACAACCCCAGGCCCCAGAAACGATTTATTAAATATAAGGAGTGTCTATGGTAGCTGTACCGACGAATATGCCCATCGCCCATTAGCAGTGCCTGGGGGTCCGCGGCACCTCACCTTCATCTGATCCCCACAGATTTCTGTATTTGCCCGTCTGTGGAATGGCTGCTGCTTTTCAGTATTTTTTGTTGTTGGTGCTGCTGTTAATTTGGTGACAACAACAAAACCCCACAAAATCTACACTCTTTAAATTTTAAGTGTACATTATATTTATTGCACTTTTATCATATGTACCCTGGTAACTAACAAACTTAATATTTGAAAACAGATTTATTAGGTTTCTTCTTTGGCGAATGGCCTCTTCAAAAACTTTTATCCACATTTCTACCTTTTTGGTTGTTTTTGTTGCTTTATGAGTTCTTTGTACATTTTGGATATTAGCTGGTCCTTGACTGTATGGGTAACAGCTGCTGTGTTTCCAGTCTAGGGTTTATATTTTTATTTTGTTTATCATACCTGATGAAGATTAATGTTGAATCTATCAAATTTTTTAAAAATTTCAAATTGTGCACTTTGTATTTTGTCCCAGAAATCCTTTCTCTACTGAAAAACTGGATGGCATCAAATTGAAAAAGCTGATTCATGCTTCCCCTCACAAAACATTTCTAAGGTCTTTTTTTTTTGAGTAGAAGAATTGGGGTGTAGGCCAGAGGAGGAAGGGAGGTGAGAGGACCCACCTGAGACAGAGTGGGGAGCAGAACAGGCAGTTTCACTGAAATACACTGCTGAGGGGGACAGCAGGCAAAACAGGCCCCAACATACTTGGGCCAGCTCCCTCGCAGGGGATTGAACCCAGGCCATAGTGGTTATAGTGCTGAGACTTACCCCCTAGGCCGCCAGGGAGGACCCATATCTAAGATCTTTTTAAAATCCCCCAAGTTGACAATGAACATCTGAAGAATATTAGGCAGTGATAAGCCCCTGGGACACTAATTACCCCATGAAATGCAATCAGATAAGTTCTGACTTTGCACCATGTGGTTCAGCAACACAGTTTGAGCTGCTCAGCTCCACCTTTATGTGGATTTTCTTGTAAACAGACAACATGATCTTATGGTATCAATACATACAACAGAGGACTGTAAATGCATTTTCTTTTCTTTATGATTCTCTTGACATCTTCTTTTCTCTAGCTACTTTATTGTAAGAATATAGTATATAACACATAGAACATAAACTGTGTGTTAGTCAACTGTTTATGTTAATGACAAAGCTCCCTGTCAAAAGGCTATTCATATTTAAAATTTGGAGGAGATAAAAGTTACACTCAAATTTTGGCCTGAGTGCCCCTAAGCCCCAAGCTGTTCAAAGGTCAGTTGTACACAAAAATCCAGGCTTGAGACTTTGAAGTACTAAATAGGAAAAGGAAAGCTTTTAGAAAAAGAGATGGGAAAAATAACATTTAAAATTCTTTTTCTTTGAAACTAAGCCCCACTTGATTTTGTCAGAGATCTGATGTGATTGCAATGGACGAGTGGCATGCAGGAGAGGTAGGTGACAAGGAGTGACTGGACTTTTGACTGTCCATATATATCAGGGCCAGATCGTAAAGGGTCTTAAATGCAAGACCAAGATGTCAGAATTTTATCCTGATAATGGACAGCCATTAGACTCAGCGTGAGAGAATGTTGTGATCACCACATTTGCCTTCTCAATAGCAATAAGGTGTAGAAATTAGAAGGAGAAATAGGACAGAGGGGAGTGGTGGGGGCTTGAAATGAGGCAGCTGTGCTATTATGGAAAAAGAAAGGGTGAATCTGAGAGCATTTCAGGATGAAATTTCCAGGGAGCTAATTAATATAAATTAGCCTTTTGCTGGCTAGAAAATGGCTATTTGGAAATGCAAAATTGGGTGGGCCCCACAAATGGAGAAGCCCCAGGACCAACTACCAGGTCCAGCCCTGGGTCAGCACATCATTCCCAGATATCTTCCTCCATGTCAAAACTCCTCTTTGAAGGAGATATAAGAAATGTCTTTTGTGGAGAGCAGTGCACAATTTCTTGATAACCACATTTGAATACTAAAAAGCAGATAATTTATCTGATTTTGATAAGATTTCATATTTCCTATGGAATAATGGAGACTTAACAGTCAGTGGCCCTGGTCAATGAATGAAAAGTTATTTCAAATTCACACCGTAGGATGAACTTAGACGCCCCATAGATGTTAATTTGTGAAATTCATGTTAGTTGTTTACCTGCAGTGGGGTAACCTGTTCTGAGAGGAAACAAACAAGTTTGTTTAAGTTAGTAACTGTGCTGGGGAATGCCCCCCTATGTCCAGACTGACCTCAACAGGCATAAAACTTTAATACTTTAGTGAGTGAGACAGTAATGTGGTAAAGAGATTGCCTTTTCATACTAAAGTGGTCAGTTGAAATAACACTGACTTCTGTAGCAGGAATGCATTGGGGACTGAATGTGCACGTCCGAATGAAGATGTCTTCAAAGTAATTCCCTGTGAGAAGGCTACAGGCCCATCAGACTTTGGACAGAAACTGTTAAACATTTTTGTGCCAGGACTTAAATAGCATTTAGAAGTTCTTGTTACATTCGATGGTGCCAGATTGTCCCTTTTAGGGAAGGGACAGGGGACCCACAGCTTCCAGGGTCACATCTGCATGCTGCATCATCAGCCCAAATTTAGCTCACTCCCTAGGCAGGGCAATGCATGTGCTGCTTGTCATAAGTCTAAGGTAACTGAAGGCACCTCTGTCTGGTGGCCTGAGATTACTTTCGGTGGTTTAGACCCTTTACAGTTGTAGGGTAAATGAAGTTCCCAGGTTTTTTCTGTCCTCCCGCCATTAGCATTAATGATAGACCCCTGCAGTCCTACATGCACGCCTGAGGGCGGCACCTGAAGTATACGGTGTGGGCAAGCGTGAGTGGGCACACCTGAGCCAGGACTGAGCCTATAAGGGCGGTGGCGGCAGCAGAAGCAGAAAACAGAGCATGATGGTAGAAGACTGTGCGGAGGGGGACAGCAGAGAGACCATGAAAGAACACCAGAGAGCCCGGAAAAAATAAAGATTCACCGGGTGCTGGGAGGCCTGCCAGCCTCCTGGCCCCCCGACCCCCCGCCTGCCCTGTACCTGTTGCCTCACTACAAATGCTGTAGAAAACCTTAAAAGCCTGAAAAAGCCACCGAGGTCTCCAGGGCTCCTCCTTTACCCATCTGCCTGGATCATAGGAAACCTGCTCCGTGACTTCCTGGCGCTACAGGAGTCCAACCTTGAACCTGGAGGTGAGGTCAGCTTAATTTCAAAGCACAGAGCTATCTGGGAAAAGTTTGAATAATTCACTAATTATCTGAGTCCTGTTCTGATTAGAAAATCAGGAATGTATTCTTACTCCAGTGTTATAAACACACATGGGAGATGTTCAAACTTTCTAATAATTGGTGCCTGAGACGGATGCTGAACTGAAATCTGGGTGCAAAGATGAATTCCTTAGGACTTCGTGTTTAAAATTCTTTTATAAAGAATATCACTGGATCCCCAGAAAAAACAGAGGTTTGTTTCCCTTTGCTTATGGAAAAATAGAGAGAAAGGGACTTGGAAGAGACAGTATCTTAGCTATGGATGCGACCTCATGCTACAGGCATAGACTTTGAAATTAGAAAGATCTGGGTGTTTGAAACAAGTTGTGTGGTTTCTCTGGGGCTTGGTCCCATCATCAGTAAACGGGGATTAAAATATCCACATCAAGGGCTGTAGGAGGAGAAGGCTAAGGGATGAGCAGGTGAGAGCACTTATGCACGGAGTTGTAAATAGGAGTATAGGGGTTAAGAGGTCACGCCAAGGACAGGCTGCCCGAGGCCCACTCCCAGCCTGTCTGGACCTGCTCTGTGGCCCTGCCAAGCTCTTTACTTCTGAGTTATGGCTCATCTCAAACATGCGGCTCATAAAGAATCCACTCAGTGATTCGTTGAGGTGAGGAACGTAAAGCATGGCATGGATGGTGAGCACAGGTGGGCGCCCAGCGCAACCAGGTGCTATGTTTTGGTGAATCTTCAGGCACCCTCCAGAGAGGTGGGATGAGGGATAGGAGTCCCTGCCTCCAGCCCAACCCAGATGGCTCTGCATTTTCAGAACATTTTCCTTTCTGTAACCTGGGATACCCCAAACCCATTTTTTTGGATAGGAGTCAAATCCTACAGGGGAATGTGCAACATTTTCGTTATTTCTGTTTTATCACAGAAAGCAAGTCGTGGGAGCATCGCCCGCCCACGCCGAGCTGGCTGCTCCGAGGAGAGGAGGTATTTTCGCTAAGGAGGTGAGTTAAAAACAAAACCTTGACAAAATCAAAATTTAGTTATATCCATGCCCAATAGTCGGGGGAGGGCTGCGGGGCTCTTTTCCTTGCCTGAAAAAGAAAGTGGAACATTTGGTGTGAAAAAAGCAGTGGCAAAAATGACTTGTTTGATGGCTATTTCATGCTCCCCTGAAACGCATCAGCTCTTTTCCAGAACCAAAAAGGCAGTGGAAACCACCCCCTTGTCTAAAACGTCACAGAGTGCTGAAAAGAAAATGCTGGTCTCTTGTACTCGTAGACCTCTTTCAAATTCTTGCCATGTTTTTAATTGGTACGCTCACGAATCACTGGGTATCATTCTGCTCTAAGGTTATTTCCTCAACTGTGTCAAATAAAACATGGTCTGGAGCAGTGTGGGCCAGAAAGCGATTTTTAGGAGTGTTGAGTTTTTCTTCATGGGTGGTGCATCTACGTAGCTGTTTATGTATCGCTCACTCTGTTTGCTTATTTTCTAAACATGTGTCAAGGATAGTGTGAGATTTTTTTTCCCTTAAAAGTTATTAATTAGGGTCTCCCTGGTGGCCCAGGGGTTAATTCTCAGCGCTCTCACCGTGATGGCCTGAGTTTAATCCCGTGATGGCCTGAGTTCAATCCCTGGCCAGGGAGCTGACCCACAAGGCGCAGCGGACCTCTCCTGTCTCACCCGCTGCTCCCCTCAGCAGTGTATTTCAGTAGCTCTGCCTGTTCTGCTCCCCATTCTGTCTCTGGTGAATCCTCTCACCCCCTGCACCTCTGGCCTGCACCTCAGTTCTTCTTGACAGCAAAAATAAAATAAAATTATTATTTGAAATATTTTAGCTATACAAAAATATATGAGGAATAGTATCACAAACACTAAGTATTCTCCACCACTTTTAAAAAATGCCTCATGCAATCCGGGGGAATCTCTTTTTTATGCCTTCAAAGGGAATGCCAGTTCTAATTTATCATCTTCATCAGCTCTCTATATTTTTATTACACAATATGTAGCTTTGGTATTTTTAGTATAGTTTCCCTATAGTTTGTATAAGTGGTGACAGATGGTACTTTCTTGTAACTTGCCTTTTTATTTTCAAAACGTTTTTCCCCAGATGCATGCATATTGCTAGCTGCAACCTGGGTCATTTTTACTGCTGAATCACATTCTGTTTTATAAATATGCCACAGATGACCTGTCCAGTCCTCAGATGATGGACATGACTACAGAAGTCTCCTTGTTCCTATGTGTGAAAGTAGCTCTGGGTCCCTAAGGTGGAGTTGGAGGATTATAGGGCACGAATATTACTTAGATGTAAGGTTGTTCCTGAAGGGATTGTATCAATTCATACCCATCGGGCTGCACAATATTCTATTTCTTCAGGACCCCCCTCTGCCCAATTCTTTAAAGTTTTGTATGAAATGGTTTCTGCTGTGGTTTTAATGATCGCTTTTATGATTACAATTCACTTGTCTTTTTATCTATTTGAGTTTTCTCTGTTGCATTGGCTTCCTATAATTTATCAATGTTTCAAAGTCATTATTACTTATTTTATAGTTATGTAAAAAATATATGCTATGTCGGTCATGTGGGAGACACACAGATGCGCATGTATCTGCTTATTTTTTGTTGTGGTGTATTGAACAAAATCTTTGGTTTCCAATGTGTGTTATATATGTTTTAGTGTCCTTTGATGAACAGAAACTTTGTTTTGAAATAATTGCATTTCTTTTTCTTTATATTGAATATTTTTGCTTTTTTGTGTTTTATTGAAGGAGCATTTACTCCACCATCATAAAGTTGTTTGGAGGTTTTTACTTTCCTGATTTAGATTCCCATCAAGTGAAGAATTAATTTTTGCTTCCACATAGAGGAAGGATCCAGGTTTCCCCCCTGGATGTCCTAGAACCATTTGTAGATCCCACTTATTTCCTCACTGATCTTCAACATCTTTCTTGACTAGGATTGATACATGGGGCTGGTGCTGAATTGCCTATGTTGTCAATTATCTATATCTAGCAATGCTACCTCAGTTACTACAACTTTATAACAAAATGTCATTTCTGGTGGTAAATATCTGCAAAGCTGATTTTCTCTAAATATTTCAGAGCTATCCCCAGGCCTTTGCAATTCACATTAATTTCAGAACTGACTTATCAAACATGAAAAAAATCAATATTTTGAATGGAATTGAATTTAAAAATTAGTTTTGATAGAATCAATATCTTGTCAGCACTGTGTTGATTCTTATTTCTCCATTTATATAAATCTTATGTAATATTTTCTTGATTTTCTTTAGAAATATACACATCTTATTAAATCATTTCTTAAAATGCACATTGTTGTATTTTAAAAATTCTGTTTGCTCTTTCTGGTTAAATGAGTGGAATAAAATAATAGTAAACAATAGAAATGCAATTGAGTACTTACTAACAAAATGAGTTTGTATATTATCTTTAGTTTTCAATGCAGGTAATAATATCATATCTGAATAATGAGCTTTGCTCTTCCCTTTAACTTTAAGTAAAATGAAGGTAGCTTCAGGGGGATGTCCTCAGAAGCACATCTTCTTTCTGTGCTAATTGCTTTATTATGAATGCTTTTTGAATCCAGTTTTATTAATGCCTAATATTGCATCTGTTGAGATGAACTATATTCTTTTTTAATCCCTTTGTATTAGGAAATATATTGATTTTCTAATATTGAACTATTCTGACTTTACTGGAATAAGCCGTAAGTTAGTCACAATAGGGCAATATTTTTTTGTGGTGCTGTAGTTATGTAGCGCTAATATTATCTTGGGCTATTTGCATTTCTATTCAAAAGCTCAGCTGGTTGTTAATTTTCCTTGTTCTTGCTGTCCTCATCTCAAGGTTATCCTAGCTTCTTGGAATGAGTTGGGAAGTATGTTTTCTTTTTCTGTTCTCCAGAAATCTGGTATATTCTGCGAGTGTTGGAATAACTTTTTAGCTACTGGTTTAATTTCTTTAATAAGTGAAGGTCTTTTTCTGTGTTCTTTTAGAGTTAGTTTTGGCAAGCTACTGTTGTTCTAAAAATATGTACTTTGGAAATTTAAAACTGATTTATTCAGATTTTTTAAATTGGAGTAATATTGGTTTATAACATAATATCAGATTCAGATATACAGACGTATGTATCAGCATATGTATATAGTACATTATTGTTATCACCAAAAGTCTAATCCTGTCATTCACCTCACAGTTGACCACTTTTGCCCAATTTACTGACCTTCCTTCTTTTCTTCTGATACACACTGTTTTGTTCTTGTAGTCTGAGTTACTTCTGTTTTTATCCATTTGTTTTGTTTCTTTACCACATTTGAGTGAAATCAGATGGTGTTTGCCTTTCTCTGTCTGACTTATTTCACTTAGCATATTGCTTTCTAGGTTCATCCATGTTGTTGCAAATGGCAGGATTTTCTTTCAATGCTGAATGTGATTTTTAACCTCAATGTTTGAGTAGTAGTCATGGCCATATGAGTTTGTGGTAACATTTTTCTTTGAATTCTTATATTTGATTGTCTTCAGCCTTTATATTTGAAAGTCAGCTTGACTGTATTTAAAATCTTTGACTCACCATTACTTTTCCTGAATGTCTTAAGCATAGTACTCTATTTTCTTCAGGCATAAGACATTAATGTTGAAACTTCTAATGGTGACTTGACTTGTTTTCTATGTGGTGATTTTTTTTTTTTTTTTGCCTGTATGCCCAAATAATTTTTCCTTTTTCTTTGAAGTCAAAAATTATGGCCAGAATATATTTTACTCAGTAAACACAGTAAAAGACAAATCTCATATCCTTTCATGATGAAAATGTTCAACAAACAAGACATAAAAAAAAAACAACCAAACTTCCTCACTGTGATAAAAGACATTTTAAAAAATCCATAGGTAACATCATTCTTAATGGCAAAAGACTTAATTCTTTCCTCCTAAGATCAAGGACTAGAAAAGTGAATATTTTCACAATTTCTATTCAACATTGTATTTGAGGTTCTACCCATAACAATTAGAAAAGAAGAAGAAATAAAGACATCTAGATTGAAAAGAAAAACTATTTTTATTGCAGATGACATGATCTTATATGGAGAAAATTATAAATAATCTGCTATGAGGTTATTAGAAGTAATCAACAAATCCAGCAAAGTTGTGGGCTGCAAGGTCAATATACAAAAATCAATTGTATTGCTAAACACTAGCAATGAGTATTGTCAAAATGGAATTCAAAAACAGTATCATTTACAAAGGCATAAAGAAGAATAAAACACTTGTATAAATTCAACAAAAGTAGTACAAGTATTGTACATTGCAAGCTAAAAAGACTGCTGAAATAAATTGAAAATCTAAAGAGAATGACATCCTATGTTCATGAACCAGAAGATATATTTCTATGTTAATTCCAAATTGGTCTACAGATTAAATGCAGTCTCTATCAAAATCCCAGCTGTTTTTAAGGTGGAAATTGATGAGCCAATCTAAAAATTTATACAGAAATATAAGGGATCCAGAAGAACTAAAATAGTTTTGAAAAAGAATAACAAAGTTGGAGGACTCACATTTTCAATGTCAAAATTTATTACAGAGCTATTGTAATTAAAACTGTGTGGCCCTAGATTAAGGATAACTATAGCTCAATGGAATGGAAATGAGAATCTAGAAATAAACCCTTGCATTTATGTCCTATTGATTTTTCAACAAGGATGCCAAGACAAATCAAAGGGGGAAAGAATGGTCTAATGAACAGATGATGCTGCACATCCACTTGCAAAAAGGGTGAAATTGGACCCCTACTACTATACAATACTATATACACATAGTATATATACATACTAACCAAAATTAACTCTAAATGGATCATAGAAATAAACCTATGCACTAAAATAAACTCTTAGAAGAAAACATGGGAGAAAATCTTCATGACAGTGAATTTGGTAATGAATTTTTGGCTATGACACCAAAATTGTATACTTTAAATGGACGAACTGATGGTATGTGAATAATAGCTCAGTAATGCTGTTTACAAAAAGGTACTGGTTACCAATTATAGGTCAATATTCACAGATATGTGGTTTGTGTAATTTGTTTCTAGGAAAGTTTCCTAGAATTATAGCTTTCAGAAGTTGCTTTAAAATAGAAGTCTAAGAATGCTATATAAAAATAAGAGAGGTATTCAGATAAAGGATGAGCATCTATAGATATTACATTATTGTAAATGATAAACAGGACATTATAAATCAAGACCCTTTTTAGCTGCAAGACACAAAAGTGAAACTAGAAACAAAAAAGGAAATTAACAATCACAAGCTATATTTTACATTAAGGATAACTGTAGCAAGGTGTCACAATCTTATTATCAGTTACCCATCTCTTCTCTCTGCTGTTTTCCTCTGTAGTTTTTCTTGGGTATTTCTTTACTTGTTGGTGGCCCTTTAGTGACTATGGTTTGAACTATAATAGCTTAACAGTTTCAGTAGAAAAATGTCTTCTTTTCCCCACATTTTCTATAAATCATAGCATTTATTCTGATTGAATCACTTGGTATAACTTGATCATCTGTGCACCAAATTGGGACATGTGCTTAGTCCTGCTTGTGGAATTTTGGAAAAGTCTAAATAGTGTCCTGACTGGTTTCATGCTGATAATGGAATGAAGTAGGGAGATGGGGTGTCAGAAAGAAGGAAAGAGAAGTCTCTTACTAGTAGAAATGGCAAAGCAGATGCATAGGTAAAAGTAACCTCTGTCTGCAAGAGAAAGTTTTGTTTATGAGGTCATTTGTGAGCCTCCCAGCACTCTTTGAGTTAGGCAAAAGTATGATGTATTTTTCTTTAATAGATTGTTCCCCAAATCTCCCAGGTGGTAAAAGGCAGAGCTTGGACTAGCTGGATTTTTTTTTTTAAGCAGCTAATTCCTCTTGGTTAGGATAAATGTCTGCATTAGATATCTTTTATTGATAAATTCACTTGAGTTTGATTTGACATAGTTGTTTCCTAACTGTTTTGTTAAGTAATCAGCTTTCCAGCTAGCCAGAGATTTCCAGAAGCTCTAATGCTTGAAAATGAAGCCAGAAGCTCAGGAAACCTGCCATTTTCAGTTTCCTGCTTGACATACCAACCACATAAAACTGCCTTCATTCTTCCACACTTGCTCTCTCCTGTCTCACTACCTTTGCCCAGGATATTCTCTCTCATTGGAGCGACCTGTTTTTACTAGTCTAACTGCTCATCATTTTTGTAGGTGGGTTGCTGTCCCCTTTGTGGTCCTTCTCACCCCCCGCCCCCCATACTCATCTGCACATACCTGGTTTAGCATCTATCACATTCAGTTGACATTTTCTTTCTTCAGAACTGAGTTCTTGTTAAGGAGGACTGTAAATTGTTTACACTAATCTCCAGGGCCCATTATAAAACCTGGCACATAGTAGACAGCCTGATCCTCAAAAAACTTATATTGAATAAATAAAAGATAATAAAGTAATAGCCCAGGAATGTTAGATGATAAAAATTAATTAGGTACAAAAGTATAAAGGATGTAGAAGACTGGCCTGATAAAACAGGTTCAAGTATAAGTTTATAGAACAGTGACCCAAATAACAGATAAGGTATAAAGAACAAGCAACTAGGTGTCACGGGTACTTAAGCCTGAAAAAGAAGGAAAGTAAGAAAAAATTTTAAATAATGATTTTTTTTTTTGACAGTCAAATGGATCATCCATTTAGAATTTTTAGGCAGAAAGCTATCACCAGAAGCTATTACGTTTTCCTTAGTAAAAGTCTCACTTATCTTGTAAATAATGACAGCCTTTGTTTGAATAGCACTTGAACATTTGAAAAGCTCTTTGGCTATTTAATCTCATTCTGTCATTTGGCAAATGTGTGCTGAGGGCCTGTGACAGCTGATATGTGAAGTACACAGAAAAATAAGCCTTTGTCCCTGCCTTCAAGCAGCTTACGGCTGCACAATAGAGATGGAGGCAGTTACTTCAGGAGAAGCATTCCTGAAAAGGCTGTGTGTGTGGTGCTCTGAAAGGGGTGACGAACATCACCGTGTGGAGACCAGGACAAGATCCTGTGGAGGTGTTTCTTGTCAGTAATAATACTATTTACTAGAATATTACAGAATATTACAGTAATATTCTGTTGACTAGAATTTGGTAAATTGAAGGGGAAAGCGTTATTCTACACAGGGAGAAATGCATTCCCAAAGATACAATTTGTTGAAATGGTGGAAATGTGTTCCTAGGGCAACAGCAAAGGATTGTGGCCACAAGTCACTGGACATTTCTTGCTCAGAGTGCAGTCTCTGCCCCCTCCCCTTAATCTTGGCTATCCTGGCTGTCTAGATTGCAGAAAAGTGATCCCGTGTGACTTTGGAGACCCATTCTCCCCAAGGTTCCTGTACACTAGTGTGTGAAGCCCCAAGGGCCAGGAACGAGGAGCCCCGAGAGTCATGGAGGGGGAACCTGTCCTGGGAGACCCGTGCCAAGGAAGCCCAGGGTGCACTTTCAGTCACCATCCCAGATAAGCTCCCATCTGACAGCTGCCGACAACCGTCGTCCTGTGAGTGTGTCACCTCGGACACCCAGCCCAGTCAAGTCTTCAGATGTCTACAGGCCGGCCAGCATCTCTTGCTGCCATGTAAGAAACCCCAAATAAGAGCTCCCCAGCTGCGCCCTTCCTGAATTCCTGACCTGCAAAAGAATCATGAGGATAATGGCAGTTTGAAGTCATCAACTTTAGGATCCTGGAGTAGGAGATTTCTTGTGGGCAGGGGCTGTTTTGCCAGCCTGGCATTCATTTCCTCTTGTTTTAGGTGAAACTATTTTTGGTAACCCTACAATTTTTAAAAAAATATTTTTGATTGTGCTATTCTTAAGCCATGTCATTCACGTGGGCTGGCTGCACCTCCTGCCTCCTGGGGGTGCCCACTGGACCATCCTTCTAGCTGCAGAGTTCAATAAAGATTTGGGCAAAAAGTCCAATGCAAGCCAGTGAGATTTTGCCTTTAGACTTTTTTTTTTTAATTAGTGAGAAAAAGTGACTCTCTTCCCAGGGGATGCTAAATAAGTATAAGGAGATCTGAAACTGCTAGGGGAAAATTTGTTATTGAGTGGGAAGAGCCTCATCAAGAATGAAATCACTATGGAGGGAAGCAGGGCAGAGAATGAAAAGAAACTGTTTAAACTTTTGGACCCAGTAGTACCTGGTCTGCCCCAGGCTTGTGAGTCTCAGAAGCCAGTAAGTTTTCCTTTTTGATTAAGTCTGTTAGAGGAATGCTTCTGTAACTTACAGGAGAAATATTCCTAACTTCTTATAGATAAGTGAGATCAAGGTCACGGAAGACTTGGGACCCTAGGCTAGCACATTTGTACATTCTTCTGTAAATGCTGGAGAATCATATAATGGTCTAATCAGGCTCAGGATGATGAGGTGTGTGCTTGGCGAGATACTCAGCTGCAGTGGGAAGACCGCACCGAGCGTGGAGTGCGCCTAGGAACAGGGAGGTGGGCTAGTCTGGCAAGGACGTGAGGTGCCTGAACTAAGGCAGCTGGTGGGAATGGAGCCATAGAGACTTGACAGAGATAGAATTCCATTTCTGACATGCAGTCAACAGAATGCAGACTGCAGATTGCCTGTCGGGGGTCAGGGAGAGAGAAGAGATGAGGATGATTGTAGATTTCCGGCTTAGGTACTGGCTGTCGCGTGGAGAACATCAGCTGCCTTTCCTGTCTGAGGACACTGAGAGTCACAGCAGGACAACGACCTACCTTCGGTTGAGCGCCTGGTAGGAGGCAGTGTCAACCGGGGCTTCAGGCTTCAAGAATGTTGCCCACTCTTGGCATTCAGGGCACCAACGCCTACTCCTAGGAAACAGACAAAGTGACGGGGCTGCTTGTTTTCCAGCACATCACGAGGAAGGGGATCTCACGAACGGTTCACTTTGGATTCCTTGTGGTATCTGTCTTGCTACCGAACAGAACCTGGGCAGCAGGCACTCGTCTGACTCAGGCTTCCGTGGGCTGGCTTGTCAGCATTCCCAGAAGGGACAGATCCTCTGGCTCCAGCCTGTCTGCATTCCAACTCCTGGAGCTGCTAACAGGCACAGAAGTTGGAAGGCAGAGGAAATCTGTTCCCCAAGAGGGACTGTTGATTTGTATTGAAGGCCAAAAGGTGTGACTTTTCAACATGGACAGTGAAGGAGAAAGGCGAGGAGTGGGGGGGTGATTGTGTGGGCATAAAGACCTTAGCAGGCAGAGAAAGTTGAAAGGAAAGTTCATAGACCAATGTGCTTTAAAGACAGATAGAAGGTTTCGAGCGTTATGGAACGAGCATCAGGGAAAGCAAGGCAGCAAGCTGAGCAACGGTGCAGCTACTCACGCTTTTCTTCTTTACCACAGGAGTGGAGTTCAGGCCCAGCTGCCTATGTTACAGGGCAAGGAGAGGGGCAACCCAGAACCCCAAAGCTTCCAGGACTAAATAAGTTCTTCCATTCACCACATCAAAACAACTCATACTCTAATGTGTAAGACCTTTAATGGAAATGAATTTTAATACAGTTAGTGTACAACAAAGAAAAGACAAAGAATATAGTTTCCAAATCCAGCACCCAAAGTTACCCATCCCCTCATGGGTAAATGCCCAGCTAAACCGGGTTGGTCCAAAGCAGGGCCACTGAGGCCTGAAAGCTTGCCACAAGTCTAAGGCACCTTCTGGTGGGGACCCATAGTAAAGGAGCAGAAGGGATCCAGTACATCCACATCTGGGACAAAAGGAGAAAAACCAAGATAAAATCTGCCATAGTTAACCTCCCCAGGGGTGTCTCCCCACATCTGCTTCACCCAGTCCGGGACTGACAAGCAGGTGCAGCTTCTTCACATGTCTCTCTGCACCACGTGCCTCCTCCAGGTCCCCTCTGGCTCTCCATCCTTTTCCTTCCTTCTGCAGTCTCGTCTCCAGACTCTTCTCCTCCCTGCTCAGCCCACCCTTCCTTGGGTGGGCCAATGTACCTGGAACCTCCCTTTTTCCTGGGGGCCACTCTGTTACACCTTGAGCTGAACTTCACCCCTGAACAGGAGGCTGGGTGGCATAGTGGTTAAAGTTCACACTCTAGGGCCTCCCCGGTGGCGCAGCGGTTAAGCGCTGCGCTGTGGAGCTGTAGTAGCGGTGACACGAGTTCGACGCCCGGCCGGGGAGATTCCCACATGGTGCGGCAGACCTCTCCTGCCTCGCCCGCTGCTCCCCTCAGCAGTGTACTTCTGATCTGCCTGTTCTGCTCCCCGCTCTGACTCTGGTGAACCCTCTCGCCGCCCCACACCTCTGGCCTGTACCCCAGCTTGTATGTACGAATAAAATCTTAAAAAAAAAAAAGTTCACACTCTCACTCTAGACTTGAACCTGATATTATTCCAAACTCCAGATCTGCAATTCGTTATACTTATGCCGATGGTTTCACATCCAAGGCTTTTTTCCTCATCTATGACCATGGGTAGTGATAGTATAACCTTCAGCTGACCTGCCCAGTAGTACTGCCCTTAGTTTGTTATTACTCATCTAGAACCAGCATAAGGAGAAAAAAATCTTTAATGCATAAAATAGCCCCTGCACAATTCTTCAACTAAAAAATATCAGCTAGTTACTGTCTTCATCTTTATTATTTTTTATTGAATTTTTATTGAAGTAACATGGTTTATAACATTGTATAGATTTCTAGTACATAGCATTGTAAAACAACATCTGTATAGATTACACTATTTCCACCAAACATCTGGTTTCCATCCTTCCCTGTACAATTGACCCCTTTTACGTGACTTACCCACTCCTTTTTCTCCCTTCCAAGTTATGGGTTCAAGATCATATTGTCTTTGTTATTGCATTGCTATTCATAGTCATATCAGTACTATCAAAATCCTTCCCAGAGGTCAGTCACGTGAATCCCCTATGTTGGAGATTTTTTCTTATGCCTGTGATATACAATGGCTGAATTTCATGATTAGATCATCTTTTCACTTGTTCAAGAAGATTCCATTGATTCAATTCATTCTAATCAGTTCAGTTCAGAGGTCACATGATGTGCTAGGGAGCGAGCAAAGAACAAGCTATGCCTGTGCCTGTATCCCACAGGATCTCACAGCACAGTGCGATCCCAGGCCTTTCGGTAATAGAGAGGCTATCATACGCTCTAACCTTTCATTGGAAGTTGTTCATGAAACCCAGAAGAATAACCCTATTTTTAGGTATACATCAATCATAGAGTGATGGGTTCTTAACTTTTTGGAAGAATTCCTGAATCTGAGGGTGGTCTGATTGTATACAAGTTCTGTGAGCTGCCGGACTCCTGAAACCAACCCACATTTATAGACATTTTTTTTCAAAGATTTATTTTTTATTTATACATACAAGCTGGGGTACAGGCCAGAGGCATGAGGCGGCGAGAGGATTCACCAGAGACAGAGCGGGTAGCAGAACAGGCAGATCAGAAATACACTGCTGAGGGGAGCAGCGGGCGAGGCAGGAGAGGTCTGCCACGCCATGAGGGATTCTCCCCGGCCGGGCGTCGAACTGGCATCGCAGTTGCTGACAGCTCCACAGCGCAGCGCTTAACCGCTGCGCCACCGGGGAGGTCCCCCAACCCACATTTAGTTAGTTTTTTTTGGTGTCATTCTTCACCATTTAAATAATACTTTAACATATTTTAAAAGTTGTATACTGAGCCTCCCTGGTGGCCTAAGGTTTAATCCTCAGCACTGTCATCACTAAGACCTCTGGCCAGGGAGCTGACCCACATGGTGCAGCAGACCTCTCCTGTCTCCCCTGCTGCTCCCCCAGCAGTGTATTTCAGTAAATTTGCCTGTTCTGCTCCCCATTCTGTCTCTGGTGACTCCTCTCACCCTCTGCACCTTTGGCCTACACCCCAGTTCTATGACAAAAAAAAGTACTCTTTTTATTGAGGTAACCTAGTTTACAACACTGTATATGGTTTAGGAATACAGGTTCATACTTCTTCAGAGGTCTGTTAGCATGCCACTCCCCCACCAAAGCACCCATAGTCCTGTCCCAGAGTCCCCCAGACCTCCTCCCTCACTTTCTCCCCAACCCACTCTCCCCCTGGTAGCCTCATTTCAGTAGTAAAATTTCTATGGTTTGTTTTTAGTTTTTTTCTATTCCTTTATTTTGTTTCTCTGTAGTCCATATATGAGTGAAATGATTCAGTTTTTACCTTTCTCCCTTTGACATTTCATTTGGCACAAAATCCCTCCAGTTCCATCCGCATTGTGGCAAATGGCAAGATTTCGTCTTCTTTTTTTAATAGCTGGATAGTATTTCATTGTGTTCACACCACTTCTCCTTTATTCACTCATGTCAGTGGGCACTTAGGTTGTTTCTGTAAACTTGGCTATTGCAAACCCTGCCGCAGTGAACATAGGAGCGCATATATCCCTTTAATTTGGGCAGATATCTAGGAGTGGAATTGCTGGCTCTTTCGGTAGATCTATCTTTAATCCTTTGAGAAATCCCCATGCTGGTTTCCATAGGAGCTGGACAGTCTGCCGGCCCGCCAGCTGTGTATAAGGGTTTCCTTTTTCACCACATCCTCACCAACACTTATCATTTCTAGTCTTTTTGATATTTTATGAACATTTAAGAAATATCTGCTTCTTTTTAGTTGTATGTTTAAGTCCTTTGCCATCTCTGAACCTCAGTGATCTCACCAGTAACACTTTGCACCATAAGATTGCTCTGAATGTTAAATGGTGACATGGAATGGTTTAGTCTAGTGCTTGTTAGCTGGGATCTGCACAGTTGATGCTTGTTTGCTCTTAGTTCTTCCTCCTCCTCAGTAAGAGGCTTTTATTTAAAAATGCAATTACAAATGGAAGACTTCTGCTGTGTCACCTGGGCACATCTCTTAGATGTCGGGCACACAGGACAGCAGCATTATGTTCATTTGCAGAAGGGATAACTGAGGTCCTCACTGGCTGGCTACATATTGCTCGGCTCTCAAGGACGAGCAGTTGGGGATTCTTTCCAGAGGGTCCCTAAGAAGCATAGGTGTCCCCTGGGGGTGGCAGTAGCATTAGCCCCCTCTGGCCTTCTCTGCTTCACATGGCAATTCTTACCAGGGGAGAAAACTGGGGACCTGGATGTGAGAGAATGTGTACAAGATCAGCCTCTTTAAGGAGATAATTGCCTTGTATGGTTCTGGGAAGACATTGCAACTGTGGGTCCTAGGGGAAGGTTGCAAAGGGAGAGCATCTTCTGGAATAAAAGAAAGCACTCAAGATTTGGATCAGTTTATGGTCATGCATTCATTCTTCCACCTATTCCCTGTGTGACTTAGTGCAAGTTGTTTAACTCTCTGAGTCTGTTTTTTTTTTTTCAATTCTGAAACGGAACAATAAGGCCTCATTTGATTATCTCTGTTTGTACAAATGTTTTTCCAGACACCCACCCAGTTCACTTCCTTAGGAGTCAACTAGAAACCTGGTTAAGGCTATTGCTGTTTTTATGATGAATCAGGCCTTAGCTAAACAACTTCCGCTGGAACCAGACTGCTTCAATGGGCATTACTCAGGCTGGAGGTGTTTGTACATTGCCAGAGGCTGTTTAGAGACTAGGAATAGTTTGACAAAATCTGAAAATCAATTCATGAAATTTCCTTTCTTTGGAATGAAAAGGCAATGGAGGTGAAGGTACTCACAGCCCCTCCCTGGGCCTATTTCAGTCCTGAGCCAACACTGAGACTTAAAGCAAGAGGTAGAAATAGGACAGCTGGTGAGTGAGACTCAGAGGTGGGGTAGAGGTCAGGAATGTCTCTGGGAAATTGATCGATAAAAACATGATCAATTGGTGAAGATGCCTTTTTACATTTTGAAGCAGTTGCATCCGTATTTGTCTGGAAAGCTCTAAATTTAGAATCGCTCGTTGGAGGTAAGGGGACATTGCCTAGAGAGCTGACATTCTGTCTTCACTGAGTTTTGTAGCTAGCCGTCTGTGCAGAGGCAGACATTTACTACCTATGACTCTTACCGGGGCTTGCATCTAGAACTTGGGTTCAAGTTTGCCCTATCTGTGTGTGACCTTGGACAAGTCCCTTTGACGATCGGTGCTTCAATTGTATCCTGTATAAAATGGGGATGTCAGTAGTGACTTGTTCATAGTCTGTTTGAGAGGATGAAATGAAACTGCCTTTTGAAAGGCTTAGGCTGGAATCTTGCACTGAATATGTGCTCAGTAAATATTAGGTAATTTTTAAAAGTTACCTTTTCAGAAAGAAGATTTAACTTTAGCATAAGCCTGTGTGAAGCCCCTGTGGGTTCTGTTGATTATCTGCTTTTTGCTTTCCTGCCAAACATTTTAAATGAAAAGATGTGAGTCATGGAGCTGTCTCAGAGCAGCAGGGAGAGGTAAGCTGGCATGAGGCCAGGGCGACAGGGGCCGAGGCGCCACAGCCGGGGGAGGTGGCAACTGTTGAGAACGGAGACTTAGTCGGAGAAGGGGCCCGGGGGCTTCCCAGTTGGGACAGTGACCCCACACCTGTGTAGTGCTGAATCTCAGAGGCCAGAAAGTCTACTCCCTGCCCCTTCTGCCTTTTGAAGTGTGAAGGGCCACTTGGGCCATCTGTACCAAGGGGCATTGCAGCCTCTTTTGTTCACTTACTCAAATACACCTTTTTAAAGGATCATTTCAGATTTACAGAACAGTTGCAAAGCAAGTACGGCGATCCTGCGTACCTTATACTCAGTTTACATTTTACTTTAGTCTGGTCCCTTGGACACAGCTTATGACTGATATGAATTCATTATTATCAACGAAGGTCGTACTTTATTTGATTTCATTAATGAAGCATCACTCTTCCTTAATGTCTTTTTCCTGTCCCAGGATCCCATTCTTGGTTGTCATATCTCCTCAGGCTCCTCTGGACTGTGCCTATTCTCAGACTTTCCTTGGTTTTGTGATCTTGGCAGTCGTGCGAAGGGCTGGTCGGGTGTTTTCTAAAATGTCTTTCTTACTGGGATTTGTCTAGCGTGTTTCTCATGGTTAGGCTGCAGTTACAGATTTGGGAGAGGAGCCCCACAAAGTAAAGGGCCTTTCCATGGCCTCCTGCAGAGGACTCACGTTCTCAGCATGGCCTGTCCCTGTGGGTGCTGACCTTGACCTCCTGGCTGAGGTCATGTTTGCAGCTGTCTTCTCCATTGGCAGGGGACTCTTTTCCTCTCTCCATCCACTCTGTATGGAAGAAAAACCCACACTTAAGTGAATGGGAAAGACACCTTTTGTGATAAGATGGCAATAGTGTCAGCATTTGTGAGCGTGTATCAGGGCTCATCACATACCAGCGGCTCTGGTAAGCCCTTTGTAACGGTGGAGTCATGTCCTCCCCACAACAGCATAAGGAGAAAGTGAGTCTCAGAAAAATGACCTGCCCAGAGTGAGCCAAGCTGCCAGGCAAGGGTGGCTGGGAATGCAGGGCTCCCATGTTCACCCGCGGGCACTGGTGAGCTGCTCGGCGCTGTGCTCTCAGCTGTGCAGTCTGGCTTCCTCTGGCAAGACTGTCCTCAGTAATGAGATGTTATCCTTTGCAGGTGCCTGTGTGAGGTCGCTGTTTTTCTTGTCCATTTTCCAGGTCTGTGTGCCCGTGACAAGCTGTCCAGGTCTGCAAGGGTGACCCTTGCCCACTGTCCCCTCGGCGTGTCCCGAGCAGGGGCGACCAGCGTGGTCTCACCTCCCAGCTGCTCAGTTCTCATGAGCCGGTCCTTCCACAGCAAATGCTGCAATGGTGCATCTTTTGCCAGCTTTTATCTTTATTTCTGGGCTTCCTTTGCAGTGAGGAATATTTAGCAGCTTTACCCTCCCCGCCTTTTTTTTTTTTAATAAAAAAGACAACTAGGAGCCTTTCATCAAGAATGCTTCATTCTTTTTCATCTGGAAATCCCAAGAGGGAAAATATATATAAGGTTTTCCTTGTGAGGATGCTGCAGGGAACATCCGTGGGAACACTTACTTGTATGCTATGAATGACTTTCTGATTATCTTGTTTTTTTTTATTATCTGTTTCCCTCAACTGACACGGGTAATTGAGAATCAACAGCAGCCTCAACTGAGGCGAAGACAATCTCTCTGAGTAACAATGGTTTAGCCCCTCCTAGGTTCTATGGCAGGTTCATAATCCTTCAGAACCTCAGAGCACACACAGACCTAAAAAAATCCTTGGTGTGTTTTTATTATGAAATATGAATTGGTGATGATAATTGGGATTGCCATGCACAGGGTGAGATAAGAAAACAACTTGTCATTGGGGGTCAGACCCCTCTTCTCTGGGAGGCCCCAGCTCAGTGTGACTTAGTGAGGACACCTCATCCTTCCATGGAGAGAGATGGCTGCTCTGCATAACACCCCATTTTTGGGCATTTTGTGGTCATTCGTGTCTTAGCAGTACAGAGAAGGAAGTATCAGTTGTTGCTGCTGTGATCCACTCTCAGGTCTAATTCAGATGGTTAAAAAAGCAAAAGTCCTGGAGAGCAAATGTCTTGTTTGGGAATGAAGGGGGATTGTGGGCGCTTAATCACTGAAGATAACTTCCTCTTGCAAAGTGCAGTTCTTCTAACTAGCATAATTCTGGTTTGCAGGTCTGAACTGGGTTATGACATTGGGGCAGGATTTATTTTCTGTTTCCCAGAAAAATAACAAGGCTTGTAAATGAGTGAGGCTCTCTGTTGAGGAAAGGCCAGCGGCATGCTGGGAAGTCAGGGCTGCCCAGCCAAAACCGCCCTTAATTGCTGCAGCTCCAAGAAGTGAAAGCTCCAAGAAGTGAAAGCTCCAGTTTCTAGGGAAATGAATGTTTAATGATAAACGAACTTCTTGAAAGAGAGGTTCATGAGGCAGAAAATACTCCCCTGAGGTCAGCTCCTGCCACCCCTCAACCTCATTTTTGCTTTAACTTCAGATTGTTCCACTGAAGCCAGAAGAAGTAGGCTTTTTTCTCCAGAGTCCTCTGTCACTTCCAAATGTTGCAGTCATGGGTTGAATGGGAGATTCAGACTCAGCTCCCCTTTGTGGGTTTCACCTGTGCTTTCAGTTTTGGTCAGATCACGTATTCCACGTGGACCTGCTACTCCTGACTCCCTATGACAGTAGCTGTGAATCACCCAATGGTGTCACACTGGGACAGCTCCCGTGCTTCACGCAGCTCACTGAGAGCTGCACAAGCAGCTGGTAGCCTAGACAGAGTGTGCCTTGCAGGAGAGCAGAGCTGTGGAATTAGGGAGAGAGCAAAAAAGGAGGAAAATTTCTTTGCAATGAAGGGATTGGATTTTGAATCTTAATGCCTCCCCCCCACTGAGGGCTTTAAAAATACTTATGTTTTTGTTTTCTTGCTTGGCCCACTTTTTAATCATTTAATAGTTCATCTCAAATGCTTTTGCAAAAATCATTTGTTGTAGATGGAAAATTCAAAGGAGAAATGACTTGCACACTTTCTGACAGCAAATGATGAGATTCCAGAATAGAAGAACTGGTTTCAGAGTGAATAGTGTAGAGCTCTTCCTCCTGTGAAATGCTGGGTGACCTCAGCAAATGAACCAGCCCCTTGCCCATCCTGAGACAGAGATGCTGTCTGAACAGGCACTCCTGATACATGCAGCATGGACGTAAGAGTGAGAAAGATGTGCACTGGGGCTCTGGCTTTGTCACTTCAGGCAGCACCGTTGAACTTCTGGTGGGTGTAAGATCAGCCTTGCAGGGAAACTGTAAATGGGCCACAATCAATTGCAATTTGTGAGGGATATCAATAGATTTCTTATTGGATGTTGGATTTGTGAATGGAGAATGAAATGTAAGGTGAAGACCTGGGTCGTTGGGGCCAAAAAAAAAAAAAAAGACATTTTAGAGGACACAGGAAGAAGAACACAAGAGGAAATGCCCAACAGCAGGGCAAGTATGTAGAGAAAATTTGGTGGGTGGACTAAAATGCTTCATCTTAGACTTGCTCTGTGAAGTAGAGTGTAGTATTTCCTGTGTTTTGTATGAAACCTTCAATTCTACATGAGAATCAAATGAAACCTTAAGTAAAAATCCTATTAATTGTTGTTGGAACCCAGATGCCTTAGCAGTGGGAGCCAGCAGGAGCAGTGGTACCTCTCACCCCACTACTCCACCCTAAGTCAGTTGTGGCAATTGCTCCTCAGAGCTCAGTAACTGCCATTTTGTCAGTGTGGCAGTTGCTCCTCAGAGACTTCCTGGATAGTGGAATGGGCCAATCAGGTGCCAGGAGCTGATGGGTAAATGGTCCAATCAGCCACAGGATCAAAAGATGGTCCAATCAGACTTATGGATAGTGCCCTAAAAGAGGATATGAGCCAGGAACAGAGGGACCCAAGGGGGAAAAAGGAGGAAAAAGAACAACAGCTCCAGAGACAGAGAGAGAGAAGAGACCCCTGAAGAGAAGAACAGGAGAGAGACTATGAAGATGATGATGACACCAGCCCCAGAAGAAGAAGATGATGGTTCCAGACTCTGAAGAGAGAATAAAGAAGTCTGTTCCTGGCCTTTGAAGAAGAAAAAAGAAAAGCATCCAGCAGCCACCCTCCAAGGAGGAAAAGAAGCTGAAGGACTCTGCAGAGTCCTGTCCTCTGGTCCTGTCTCTGACGTAACCTGAAAGGAGCATCAGAGGCTCGGGCCTGGTGTCTCAAAGAGCTGTTTGCTGGTATAACCCAACACCTCACAAAGAGCATTTTTTTTTTAAAGATTTATTTATACAAGCTGAAGTACAGGCCAGAGGCGTGGGGCGGCTGGAGGGTTCACCAGAGACAGAGTGGGGAGCACAAGAGGCAGATCAGAAATACACTGCTGAGGGGAGCAGCGGACGATGCAGGAGAGGTCTGCCGCACCATGTGGGATTCTCCTGGGCTGGGCATCGAACCCGCATCACGTGCTGCCGACAGCTCCACAGCGCAGTGCTCAACCGCTGCGCCACCAGGGAGGCCCACAAAGAGCTTTTAACACTGGGTGTCTCTGACACCACTCTGAGGGACCAGAAGTGATCATCACTACTGGCCAGTGCTGTCCAACACTCCTGGTGACTGGTGGTGTCCATCACGGATGCTTTCTGGGTGAAGTAGCCGCAGGTGGGGTAGGCAGGAGTGCTCTCAGACTTTTGGCCGCTCTCCCCTGGGGGATGGGCCTCCAGAGGCTGATGCACTGCCTGCCTGATGGCCATGCCTGGGGGGCGTGGCTTAGCATAGCTTAGCCTGGGGGATGTGCTTTAGCATAGAATAGCAGTTAGTCTTAGGGGAGGAGAATAGCAGTTAGTGGTAGGGGAGTAGAGTAGCCACTGGCAGGGTATGGTGTGACATGTGTGGAGCATAAACAATAAAAGGGACATTATGAAAACGACTAATGGAGCAAGTCTGCTTGGACCGATGCTGAACCTGTTTGGTTTGGGGTGGTTGCCTAACACCGCCACTTGTGGATACAGTAAGCTCTTTGTTTACCCAGTTTGTAAAATAAACCCCATGTTTGTTGTTGTTCCTGTAGCCTGGGGTCTCTTGCAATTGTGCATGCAGGTGAGAACCCACAGTGACCTGTCCTCTCATCAAGCACTGTCCTTTGTTGTTCATGGCGTTTTGGCCTTTTGGTGGCTCTTGCCTCAGAACCTGGGCAGTTGTGCTCTGTCTGCCCTGGTTTCAGTTTGCAACCACGAAGGGACAGAAATCTCTTTGGTCTGCCCTGTTTCATAACTACTAATGATTTTGAAGTTGAATGTATGTATGTATAATATTAAGGGAAACAATGATATTTTGGGGCAGGGCTCAAGGCAGGTGTGAGGAACAAGGAGTCAGAGCACAGGAGTCATTTGCAGTATGTGTGCTACACACTGCCTCAGGAAGTATGAGCCAGTTTTACCGTATATTCAGTATATGGTCCCCAACCAAGAACTCTTCAGTAACTGCAGAAGTTGTGCAGTTACCATTTGAATGGATTTAGACAATGATAAATACTTGGAGTTTACTGCTTTTCCAGTACCATGTTAGGCACAATCGTGGAGCGAAATCAACCACTGTTTCTACATCTCTCTCCATAGTCCTACTTTTCTACATAAACCCTAGGTGCCTTCAAAGAACCGACAGCCTAGATACAGAGAGACTAATGCATCAAAGGCGGGGGGAACAATGAGAATCAAATGAAGGATATTAAGATTTACCTTAACTTCAAGAGCTATCTTTATTGCCTATTATTTTCAATTTTCTGGGGCAGCCTTCTGAAGACCCCATATCTCCTCATCCTCATCTCACATAGTTAAAGCGCTTTCTGTGGCACACAGTTCTTTGTGACCTGGCTCTTGGTTGCCTTTATGACTTCATCTCCTACTTCTGTCCATACCTGGCCCCACCACTCCGTCTACTGCAGCCACCCTGCCCTCCGTTCCTGTTCTGTTTTCAGAGAAGAACCAAAGGTGATCCCACATTGTCTCTGCCTCAGAACCTTTGCACCTGCTGCTCTTTTCCTGGAACACCCTCCATAGCCGAACAACTCTTCTCAATTCTTTCATGGATCTGCTCAAATGTCACCTTGTCAGAGAGCCCTTTGTTGGCCAGCATCTAAGACAGCAACCTCAAGGCTCATCACTCTACACATCACCCTATAATTTTTATGCAATTTGTATTCTTTCCAGATACATATTATTTGCTTATTTGTTATTTTGTATTTTGTTTACCTCCCCCTCCTGAATGAAAACCCCTGTGTGAATAAGCATTCCTTTTTTTTACTGCTGAATCCCTTTTTCCCAGAACAGAGCCATTTAAAAGTTTTGTCCACATCCCACAGCTACACCTTGAATCTGTAATCAAGGAGTGATTTGTGTGCATGTGTGTTTGTGTGTGCATGTGTGTGGTGTAAAGTTTCATGATGCACTGTGATATTTTCTATTCTATTTTATTCCACTTTTGTTTTCAAAGTGTTGGCCATGTCCTCTCATGGGCTACAGACCACAGACCTGGAACAATTCCTGGAATATATTAGGCATGCAGACAATAAATGCTGACGTTTTGCAACAAATGATTATAGACACTACTAGTCCCCAGTAGAGGATCTATTCTTCAATGAAAAGGTGAAAGGCATGGCTGGGGGTGGCTAGGTTTGGGGACAGCAGGAAACCCAAGTCTGTTTGGTAAGTCTCTTAGGAGACCCCAGATATAATGGAAGAGTGAGTTGACTCCAGAATGCCTACCATCAGACATATTAAAGAAGCTCTTTTATTAATTCCCATATTGGTAATAGCTGCTTTCTGTATAAATCGCTTAAATTCGTATGCCTTGAAGGATTCCACAAAGTTTATTTCTTCTTTTTATCAGTGGATCTATAATGGTATAAATTTATTTGTGTAAAAATCTTTTACTGAAAGAAGATAATTTTTGTTCTAATTACTGAAAAGCAAAAACAAAATGATAAAACTCCGTTTGAAAGAAGATACCCATTATAAACTTAATTCAGTAAATTGACTAATTAATATGAAGTGAATACTTGTTAATTATATAACTTTAATAGTGGTACTACATTAAATCAATTTTTAAATACTCCTTAGGATATGGAAAACATCCTCTCAGAAAAAAAGGAAACACTATCATAAAAATTGTCTACATTAATTGGAGACCTCGTTTCAATTTCAGAAACATTGAAAATGTGAAAAAAGTACATCTTAATATGAAGGAAATATAGTCATTAATATTGAGCACATGCCAGACAATGCACTAGTGATTTATATGCAGCAATACTTTTACAATACTGTGAGACAAATACTTGATTAGAATGGTTTAGCTACAGATAGTGTCTGGGTCACATGGAGCTGCTATTTTTGTAAGTTAAACGTGTTTGACTATTAACAATTTCATATGGTTCTATCTAACAACAGAACATTTCAGATCTTATTTAAAAAATTTCCGTTTTGCATATAAGAAAAATGAATAGATGCTAGCCACCACTGTCAGGTAGAACTTACTCATTAGCAAGACCAGCATCTCAATAATGACCTTGGTCTTTCATGCTAACTTCCTAATGGTCACAAGATGGCAGCTACTGTTCCTAGCGTCACATCTTCATGTCAACCAAGAAGAAAGACACAAGTTGGGAGTTAGAATAATTTTTTTTGTTTGTTTTTTTTTTTGAGTGGTTGTTTACCTAGAATTTGCCAGCAGATTTCTACTTTTACCTCACTACCCAGAAATGAAACATTATCTCCCAGGGCTTTATAAAACTCGCCAAGAGGAGCTTTTAACTTTTATGGCTCAAATAGATAGGAGCAAGAGATAAAAAGGTTTGAAATGAAAGTTATGTTCGATAACAACTTGTCCATAATGGTATATACTATTTTTATAGTCCCCATTTTGCAAATGAAGAAATGGAGTCCTTAGAACATGTTTTATCTGGAGTCACACATACAGGAATTGCTGGTCTTCAACCCAGTCATATTTTGACTCCTCAGTATGAGCCGTTACTGCAATACACTAATTACATAAGTTTTTAAAGTCATAACCTTAAGATAAATTTATTTTGTAGCCATTTCTATTTTAAAGGTAGATCTTTAAGAAAGAATTACTTCCTTAGCTGCTACTTGATTTTCCCTGTCCTTTCCTTTTTTCATTAATGAGCTTAAAAGCAGTGAAATATTCAGAGGTTTATAGATGGTGAGACAAAACAAATCATCGTCATATTTGGAGAGAGGGAAGAAGAGAAAATGGGAAAGAAGAAAAGGATGGAGGGAGGAAAGGGCAGTGGTCATGAGCTACGAAGGGTTATGAATTGCATGAAAATCTCTGTTGTCCAGGAAAATTTGCAAGCTGAGTTGAGAGTTCCAGTTCGCCAATACCTTGAAAGTGGTGAGATGCAGCCCTCCTGCTTCTTGCTCTCTCTCTCTCTCTCTCTCTCTCTCTCTCTCTCTTTTTTTGCTCCAAGACTAGCCTGACACACCAGCTAAGTAGCCAGGGCACCCGACCGAGGCCCCAGTTGCATCTGCATCTAGAGCAGCACAGCTGCTGGTGGTCACTATTACTTTGCGCAGCTGCGATAGACCATCTTTCACTATCCACAGGCTATCTGAAGAGTCGGACCCTACTCAGAGTTAGGAGTAGTGCTGAATAATGAAGGAGCACCTGGCAAGGTCCAGCAGGGCTTCAGTGCCAGCACTGTCACTGTGATCTAAAGCAAAAAATCAAAACCAACTTTCATGCTCTAGACCTGAAGTTTTTCAGATCTAGAATTAGTGGAATTAGGATGGATGATGTTGAAGATTCCCTTAGCTCTTCTGTATCGTATCAGTTCTGATTATTTTTAGGCAACAGAAGTCAATAGAAAGCTTAACAATGGGAGAGAAAACGAAGGAGTCAGGCCTCGAGAAACAGGCCTAGTGTATCTCCTCTAAACCAAGAGTTAAAAAAAAAAAAAACCTACCTCATTGCATTGTTGTGATGATTAAATGTATAAATGAATAGACAGGATATTCTGAGAACAGTTCCTGGAATAGAGCAAGTTATTAAGTGGAGTAGCAGTTAATATGGGTATTTTTAAGACTATTCTGTTTAGGACAGAAGATCTGGGTGCAGTTTAAGAACAGATTGGGACTGAATGGGCTCTTATAACAGAATGGTTTAATGATTTGGACCTTGGAGTTGAAAGTCCCAAGTTTATTTCCTAGACGTCCCAGTTGCCAGGGAATTAACTCTGATGGAGCAGATTCCTTGTGTGAGTTTGTTTCCCCACCCTACACTGGTCAAGCCACCACTTCCCCTCCCCACAGAGCTCCTGAGGGTTGCAAATCAAACAGTGGATGAAAATGCTTCTAAATTGTGAAGGTCTAAGCAAAGGGTATGTTACCCCCAGAGGGGAGCTTCTTCCAAATACCCTTGCTTCCTTGTTCAGTGGAGATGCTGTGAGGGTGACTCAGAGAATGATCTTCTCATTCCACTGCCCTTGACACCTGTGATTCTGAGAAGGCTTCACTGAGCTCTGAGCTGGCATCGGCTGTGGGGCTCAGCGCGTGGGGTTAGCCTGGCTTTGGAAGGAAACATCACCTCCTTTAGCGTTCCTTGGATGGTCTTGGAAACAGCTTTTTGGATGGGTTCATAGAATGATTTTTTTTTTTTTTTTGTGAAATAGAGGATTTTATTATTGCTTCTAGATTAACAATAGCATCTGATTTATCACCTACTGTGTGCCAGGCACTGCTCTCAGTGCTAAGGTTTCCCTGATGGGGCTCTGTTTCTCTTTAGAACACCTTCATCTCTAGTGAAGAAACTAAGGCCAGTGGCTCAGAGGGGCAAGGGACTTTGTATGAACAACTCGTGTTTTCATTTTGCAGAAGAACTGCATCCACAGCTCAAGTTTACACCCCCAGGCCAGGCTTATTTCCCTCAAGTACAATCTCACAGACTGAGCAAATTACTCTTTTCCCTCCCTCTGAAGTTAGCTGTCAACTCCCAGCCTCAAACGAAGATGGCATGTAGTGATATGAAGGATCATGTGCCTTTCGGAGGAGAATCATTGTTTTACATTGGGTTTACTTCCTCTGCATTTTGCTGACAGCACTATTTTTGCCAAGCAGCTTGTTAACAAGAAAAAAGATGCAGAGGGCACAGCAGATAAAATTACTGCAAACTGGCTCAGTTCTCGGGGTGCCCCCACAGCCTCTGGGGTCTCCTTTGCAGTTCAGTTGCATCCCTTTCTCTGGCTTACTGCCACACTTGGGAAAATTGTTCATCCTTAAGGGGCTTTGTGGACATACCTGTGCTGGTTTCCAGGCAAGGGGTGGTTCTAGGCTTGGACAGGCTCCCACCCTGAAGAAAATGAGATTCCTCAATGCAAAAACCAACTCCTACTTGTCATCTGCCTTAGGAATCTTCCAAGACCTTCGGTCAAACATAGAATTAATGAAAAAAATAAACCCACACAGACAGTTTAGTCCTTAAGTTTTAATACTTGTAAGGGTTTATTTACCAGGTCCTTGTGTTTAGATATCTCATTTGAAACAATTCTTAAGTGGAAGAAGTTTCTCTCTATAATAGCTATCACCACTGCATGTTTCCTATGGTCCAGGCATGTGATCCAGTGATTAATTAATTCATTTAATTACCTCAACCCCCTAAGAGACAAACACTTTCAGCTCCATTTTATAGATAAGGCAATGGAAGTTGCTGAGAAGTTGAATCTTTATCCAAGATTTATATGCTCAATAAGTGTCAGGCCTAGTGCTGGAACCTAGATCTGCCCAACGCTGTTACCTGTGGTCCTGACCTCTGTGTGGCACTGCCACCTGCAGATTGTCACTGGGGGCAGAGGAGGTAGAGTGGCCCATCAATGAAAGTGATACCCTTCATGGTGCTTGTACCCTGGGACTCCCCTCATTCTCTGAGCTCCTACTCTGTCCTGTTTCTGGAGTTTCACTGGAGTGGAGTTCCATTGCTGCATTGGAACATCAATCTTATTTCATAGGAAGTCCAGGCTATATTAGTGAGATATGGTCTAGATATGAGGTTATTATAAAAGGAATAATAGCTCAAAGATCTCTCTATTCCTTCCAGTTTTTGGAGAGTAAGTGCATAAACATATGTAATCGCCTCAACCCCCCCTAAGAGCCCACAGAAGTTGACATGGCAGAGCTCAGTGGGGCTGCACTGAGTCAGTAACTTAGGGATGTAGGTCTTGTAGGTGGGTGAAAGTGAATCCAAATTGCAACTTGCCCACATTCCATGTGCATCTTAAGCAACTTGCTTCACTTCTCTAAGTTTCAGCTTTCTATCTATAAAAAGGGCATAATAATGCCCTTTTGGAGTTTACTTGAGAGAACAATAAGATAATGTGAAAACATTTTAGAATTCTTAGTATTAAACTTGCATATAAATATGTATATGTAAACCTGCATATAAAGCTTGACAATACCATTGCTCACCTGATTTTTATCACCTGATTATTATCCATGCACATTTTAATGCACATTTTTATATTCAATTAATCTAAACATTGAATTCTGTATCCTCTGTCATCCCCAATAGTTGATATAACCCTTCATACCTAATAATAGCAATAACTGTTGTTATCGTTAATATTATACTATGACCTTATGCATTATTATTGTTATGCAAATTCCCTAGGCCTCTGTCTTGGAATAACAACAAGAATAGATAGCATATTGAGCTTTTGTTGAACCCCAATTTCTGACTAAATATATCAATAATTCTAGGAAGCAAATTACTGACCCTAAAATATATGATAATCATTGTAACAACTGGCTTTTACTAAGCCTCTACTCTGGAGGAAACATTAGATTATAGTAACTCAATAAACATACCAATTAGTTCTTATTTTCTAACTGATGAGAAAGCCGAAGCTCAGAAAGGTTATGTGATTTAGTAAAGGTTGCACAGACAAGTGGTCAAATCGAGTCTGTTCAATGTCAATGCTTCTGTGTTGTCATCTGCCCTACTATGGCTTTTGCAATCTCTAGGCATAAAGATCACTTCTTTATTGCCAGTGAGACATGGCTTTAAATTCTAAGCAAAAGAAGGGGCAGATAGTATTTTATTATGTGTTACAGGTCAAGTGATGTGGTAAGCACTAAAGAGTTGTTGAGCACTCTCTCCTTATCTTGAAAATACTCTTCAGTCTTCCACTCCAAACAATCCATTAGCCATTTAGTCTTAATCTAATTAATTCCTTTTTTGTGGTAGGTTGAGGCAATTCCTTGATACTGTTTTTCTTTGATTTATTTTTAAGTCAGATTCAATAACAGGTTATTATTCCCATCTCCACAATATCAGAAAGATGTTTCCTGGTCTTCCATCAGCTTGAGCACTGGCAAGTGTGTCCATGGGCCTGCTCATCTCGGTCTTCTCTAAGGGGAAAGACAGGCTGTGGCGATGCTGTGTGGGAGCTCGGCTCACTCTGCTCTTCAGTGTGTGGGGACCCTTCATACACAGGAATTACAAGAGGAGGACAAGCCAGGGACCACGGGAATGTTAGCAGCACATGGCCTACGCCTGAAGCACAAAGAGGCAGAGAAATGGCCCCAGCGACTGACTGAGAAACATTTTTCCAATTATAGAAGATTCAACACATTAACCATTTATAGGAATCTAAAGAAAAACTTTTTGTCTCTCTTTGATGCTCATATAGGTACTTTCAAGAAACATGCATTTTTTAGCAACAGGATAAAATCCTACTATATCCTCCCTCCATCACTTCCTAGCCATTTGGTTTGGACAGCTATTTAGTCATAAAGGTGGTTGCGGGGATTAAAAAGACAACATATAGGCAGTGTTTAAATCATAAGGATATTCAGGTTGAAAGTGCTATTATTATTATTGTAATTACTAAAAATTGTGTGAACAAAAGATCAAAATATTGAATTGTACATATACTTACCCCCTCATTGTCTATATAGATGTAACCTAAGAGAGAAAAAGAAAACTATAAAGCTAGGCAAATGCCATTGTTTGGGTAGCTTTAAACTCCTAAAATATATCATGTTCCTTCCTCTTTTCAAAAGCTAGAGCTTTGTTGGCTGAAACATTTCTGTATTCATGTTTATACTCACTCAGACTAAATTTGTTTCCACTGTGAATAGAATTAAATAACATGTGAAAATTCTTTCATCTCTATTTTCCTTATTAGTTATATAACGTGACATTTTTAAAGCGTGAGGGACAAACTTTTTTTTACATCTCACTTTGTGCATTTCAAAATTAAACAAATATCATGAGAATTTATGTCTCAACTATAAAAGCTTTAATGGCTCAGAATATTTAAGAAATATTGAGGGCACATCATTTGCTCAGCAACAGGATTTTAAGTTCCACAAGGAAAGGCCTAGTACGCTCTCTCTTCCCTTTGTCTGAAAGCTGGTACATTTTTCAGCATTCAAATGAGACTTGATAAATGGAAAAATACAGATTTTAAAAGAAAATCTGAATAACTGAACAAAATAAAAGAACTCATCTCAATATCCAGTAATGGCTTCTTAGGCCATCGTTAGGCCAAGTTTTAAAAATTCCATGATTCTTTGGAGGGGCTGGATGGAGAAGGAGCTTGCTGGTTATCTAGTTATTTTTAGCAACAAAGAGAAAACAATGACTGCCTGAGCCCCTGTTGGGTGCCAAGCCTATGCTAGAAGTGTTAGAACCACCATCTCACTTAGTTGTCCTCCAGATTTTGTGAGTTGTTCATTTTGTCCATTTTACAAGTGAAAAATCACCGGCTCAGAGAGAAGTGACTTCTGTAGTCACACAGCTGGTAAGTGCTGGGACTGACTTTCCAAACCAGGTCTGGCTGACTCTGAAACCCACCTCATTTCCAGAGGTGTCACAGCCCTTCTGCTATGTCAGCCAGGGCTTTTCTGTATCAGAACTGAACCACTTGTACAAACACAGAAAGGCTAAAATATCCAGCTCTTCTACTCTTTCACCTTCCTGCTGACTGCCTTCAGGAGTGCAATGGGTGCCAGAAAGAAAAATCATTAAAATCCCATCACTGTCCCCTGGAACAAGCAAATCTGCAGGCATATTTGATCTTTGAAAAGCTTCTTACAGCTCTGAATGGAAAGGCATTTCATTTGCAAGCCCAGGCCAAGTTCCATGAGATCAAAGAAAGGAGTTCCCTGGTTGGTTTGAAGATACTTTAAATGCACAGGGAGCCAAATCTAGCTCCCTCCTCTTTGTCTTGCTTTTGGGGTCAAGGATCAGTTTTGCATAGACTCATTGTGGAAACTCAAATGGAAGGCATTGTATGAGGGCGAGGTTGCTGAGTTGTATGTGTGACCCTCAGAACCTTCTGCATTTTAATTAGGAAGTTTGGAGCTTATGACCATTATTTCTTCCCCTGCGCTTCCCTCATTTAAGGTAATTAAGTTTGCTGGTCTCCAGATGCTCATCCGCAGTGCCCCGAGGAAGGGAAACTGTCTGAATGTGAAGGCCCCAGAGATGACAGAAAAAGCCATCGGCTTTTTGTCAGCCACCGGATGGCCTGACCTCCAGAGACTTGCCACTGTCCCCACAACTTGTCAGTGAGGAGCCTCTAACTACCAAGGACACTGAGACAATAATTTTCTCTGCTGGCCCTTCACGGAAGGCAGCAGGCACTGCAAGGTGTTCTCTGCACTTCACCACCACTGCCCTGGCGGGAATAAAAAGCTAATGTGCTGGGCATTTATTGCATGTCTGGCAGTGTTTGGCATGTGGGCCTGTGAAATGACTCATGAAATTAACTTCTTACAGCCTTTCAAGGTATGATTCTTTTTTTAAAGCAAGCTCTGGCCTATTTTATTAAATAAAAATTTTGCCTGGTTTACTTTTCACCTGTCTGTTCTGACATCCTTCTTCAGCTATCAAAAGCAATGGCATCCACGAGAGCCAATGTGCACTCTCTAGTGTTTTCCACATGCTGTGCCCAGTTCAGTATCTCTGCCGCTGTCGTGATGGATGTCAGTTTGGGCCAACATGGCGTGAGAACTCCATTTCAGATTTCCTCAAGACTCGGCAATTGTTGGTGGCTGGTTTGCTTTTCTTGCCTGCTCATTTTTTGCTTGTACCCAGCAGACACTTTCCACTTTTCATAATGCCTTGGTGCCTAGACTGGATTAACTGTAGCGAGGTTTTTTTTATCTTTTTTGTGGCTGCCATCTTCCTGTGTCAGCTATAGGATGACCCCCAACCAAGATCAGCCACCAAGATCACAAATTGATTTTATTACCATTCTCATTTTATATTTGAGAAAATGAGGCACAGAGAGCTTAAGGCCCTGCCCCTGTGCCACTACTAGTGGGACATCTGTCCTCTGACCCATCAGCTGCCCACTGAGAACCCGACTGCAAGCACACAGACACCCAAGCCAGGTCACCTCTCTTTCCCACAGCCTAGCCAAAATTAATAGAGAAGACCAAAGAAAGAAAACAGGATGTTCTTGTGGTACAGTGGCCCCTCTTCTCCAGGGCATGTAGTCCAAGACCCCAAACCACAGATAGTACCCGATTCTATATATACTATGTCTTTTTCGTTCATGCATACTTATGATAAGTTTAATTTATAAATTAGGCACAGTAGGAGATTAACAACAGTGACTTATAAACTAAATCAACATACTATAATAAGATTATGTGAATGTGGTCTCTCCTCTGTCTCAAAATATCTTACATAATATTTTCAGACTGTGTCCGGCCTCAGGTAACTGAAACCATGGATATGGGTGGGTGATGAATAGGGTTTGTGCCCTAAAGGCACCAACAAGGGAAGAGACAGATGAGAAAATGTGGAGAGACAGTTACAGAGAAGGCACAAGAGAGGTCTGATACTGCCTGAAGAAGGGAAAATTAGGGAAGGCTTCTGGAGGATGTGGTATTTGATCTGATTTGCAAATGATCTATGGAACAAGATTAGAACAAGTAGAGGAAGTGTTTCAGGAAGAAAGGCCTGTGTTGAGCACAGTTCTCTGTGCTGCTCATGGAAATGTGCCTAGCTGAGTGTTGTTGGCAGGATGATAACGGATGTGGCTCAAATCCAATTGTGTTGGACAAGTGACCTTACTTCATAAACTTACTTTCCCCTTCTATATAATGGAAACAATCAGATGCACCTTAAAATTTTTTTAGGATGATGTGAACTAATGTACTGAACACTCCTCACCCACAGCAGACAGCTAAGGTGAGGTCATTTAGCTTAATGATAAAGGGAGGGGGAATTTGAGATAGATGAGGTAAGCAGGAGTGAGAGCATGGAAGGCTTGTGGATTGTAGTAAATGTTGAGACTTTCCCCCAGAGCAATAAAGAATCAGTGGAGATTTTTCAAACAGGGAAGTGACACCTTTTTGAGTTATCATCAACATATAATGTTAGTTTCAGATGTAAAGCATAATGATTTGATGCTTGTCTGTCTTGCAAGATGATCACCACAATAAGAGCAGTTAACACCTGCCCCATACATAGTCCCAAAAATTGTTTTCTTCTGATGAGAACTTTCACATATGCATGCAGCATTAACTCACATCACATCACCTCCCTGGGACTTTATTATCTTATAACTGGAAGTTTGTACCTTTTGATCCCCTTTGGCCACTCTACTCCCACTCCCCTACCCACTAGTGAACACATTATTCTTTTTTTAAATTCCATAAAAGTGAGATCATACTGCACTTGTTTTTCTCTGTCTGACTTACTTCACTTAGGATCAGATGCCCTCAAGGTCTATCTATGTTGTCTTGAGTAGCAAGATTTCCTTATTATTGGTTTTATACTATTGGTTTATATGAATTCTTCATATATTTTTGGATATTAACCCCTTAATAGATACATGATTTACAAATATTTTCTCCCATTCAGTAGATTGCTTTTTCCTTTTGTTGATAACTTCCTTTCCTGTGCAGTTTTTCAGTTGGATGAAGTCCCACTTGTTTATTTTTGCTTTATTGCCTTTGCTTTTGGTGTAATCACCATAGCATGAAAGATCTCTCATTATGTTTTCTTCTAGGAATTTTATGGCTTCATGTCTCAGATTCAAGTCTTTAGTCCATTTGAGTTAATTTTTGTGTAAAATATAAGATAGAGGTCCAGTTTCATTCTTTTGTAGTAGCGCTCTAGCTTTCACTTATTGAGAAGACTGTCCATTCCCCATTGTATTTTCCAGGCTCCTGTGCTGTAATCAACTGACCACATATCCCTGGGTTTATTTCTGGGCTCTCTGTTCTGTCACACTGATCTATGCATCTGTTTTGGTGCCAGTACCTTACTGCTCTGATTACTGTGGTTTTATGCTATAGTTGTTTTTGGTTTATTGAATCAATTGCTTAATATATGCTTAATGCACATCTATCATGTGCCCAATTATATTCTAAGTATGGGGCTATAGTGATGAACAAGAAACAAGTTTCCTTTTCTTAACACTTTGTGGTCCACTCACGTATTAGTACATGTTTTTGTCACCAGTATCAGGTGGCCACTCACGTATTAATACATGTTCATCTAGTCTCCAGTTTTTCACGCCACAGTAGATTTATCTGAAACTATTAGAAGCTAGTTGTTTGATCATACTCAGTCTAGAAGCTTTACACATTGTTTTGGTGAAAGTGTAAGATGTTTTATGAGAGATATTACACTTTTTTTAATATCCAGTAGTTCAGGAGTTGTGTGTGTTTTATTGAATGCTTATACCATTCATGCGGTGGCACAGAAAATGGCCGGCCCCAAGGGCTGGTAAATTTAAAGGGCACCGGCACACAAAGTGTTAAGAAGCTTAGATGCTAGAGAAAGGAGACAGTCTAATACAAATAATCAAATCAGTAAAGAAGATCAGAATGTCAGAATGTTTTAGTCTTAGTATCTCAAGTGGAAACAGTATTGAAATGAGGGCTTCATCTATTGTACTGCAAGCTAACTGGACATTTTGAATCAAAACTCCAAATTCACTCCAGATATCTCCCTTATATCTGAAGTCTTGACCTGAGGAAGGTCAAGGCTTAACTCTGGTGATAATGTGAGACCAGTATTTTCTGGCAATAGTACACCAAATAGGGAGGACTATTATTGGTGACAACTCATACAGAAAGTTCTAGTTTCTCTTAACTAAAGCTTAATATAAAGATTCTAGGATCCTTTTAGGAAGCATATAAGCAAAAGTTAGAGCCTGGTTCTCCCATGTAATTCTAAATATGGTAGATAGTCTCAAAGAAAAAAATAGCTGCCTTCAATTCCATCCACCCATCACGAATCTGTTATTCCTTCATCATGATATGGACTGTCTGGTTGTAACAGAATTTGGGGAAATAGGATGGTCAGCTCTTGAGCTGGAATTTAAGGGGCATGAAATCTGCTTTTGCTTAGGAGAAGTAGTCATAGGAGTATCTGAGGTCACCATTTTGTAAGTAAACTCATCCACATGGAGTTCTTACAGAAGAACCAAGAAACCTTTCTAACACCAAGGCTTTAGGCTCTGTATATATGACTCAGTTGAGCTGACCTGTTAACCATCAGCCATTTAAGCCATCCCAGCTTGGCCCAGTGTCATCAGAGGCACCACTTAAAAAAATAATGCCAGATAAATAACTTACAAGCCAGTAAAGCTGAGTCAGAGGTGGTAGCACCCAGGGGCAGCTTTCATGGGGAAGAGGGGGGACAAGGCGAGGGGCTTGGCTCAGGATCCAGCAGAGTAGCCTTCTGGTGAGTAATATTGAGAGTGTAAAGAAGTGATCCCATGTGACATTCAAGGATCTGCTGTGGGCTCACAGTAAACGAGTCTTATGTTTTACTCCTTAAGCCACACGATAAATTTTGACTTTTACTGAGTGAAACAAAAAGTAAACTATAGCATATTATCAGAATTTTGTAAATTTACATAAATAAGTGATGGGAGAGACCAAGTTTACTTACTTCTCTGTTCTACAGACATTGATGAATATGTCCACACTGAAAGGGCACTAGCAAATCTATGCGATGGCTGATTTCTTCCAGAAAGGGAAAGGAATTAGGATACCTAGAGTTAGAATTATGCAAAAGTATGCTGGTCAGGGAAACAAGTTTTTATGTAAACTCTTTGCTTTATGCAGCAGATGATACAATAGGTAGTTGTATAGAAAGGATAAGGTTCTTCTCCTGCAATGTCCAGATGACAAAATTGTCACTCTGATTAATACCAGGATCTCAAAGTAAGGAAAATTAGAAGTTACTACCTACTCTTCCAAAGTAGAGTTCAGTGCAGCTTAGATAATCCTGAAAAGGAGACTAATGCAGCCTGCTTCTCACTTGAAAACAGTAAAATCCATAATATTTCCAAGAAAAGAATTTACATTGATATTAGCATCCAGTCTTTTAAGTAAATCCATTATTCAACCAACACATCCATGAAGATTTTTCCTTGTCAAAGATCTTTTGGGAGAAACACCTATTTGCAAGCTGTTGATCAGTTCAGATTGGATACAAAATATCACAAGAGCAGGTACTCACTCTGATTGTTATCAGGCAGACTGAGGGGTTCCCTGGGGCTCCCAAATCTGCAGGCTCTATATGAGTTCTGCCATTCACTGAATAAAGACAAAGTATATTCTTAGTGTGTAAGATCGTTAATAGAAAAAAAACTTTAATGGAATTAGTTTGCCTAGAAAGAGAAGAAAGAATATACTTTACCAGTGAAACACCCGAAGTTACTCATGGGTAAATGCCCAGTCAAATAGGGTTGGCCTAAAGTGGGGCCTCTGAGACCCAAAAGATGGCCCCAATTCTAAAGCACCTTCTAGCAGAAAACCAAAGGAAAGGGACAGAAGGGGACAGAAAAGTCAGGGATGAAAGGAGAAAAATCAAAGTACAGATCAAGATAAAGGCTGTCATTGTCAGCCTCCCCACGGTCTCTCACCCATGTTTCTTCCAAGCGTCTCTACATGTCTTGACTCCAAGTCTCACCTTCCATGTCCCCAAGTCCCTGGTGCAAATACTGAGGAGCAAACAGGACTTCTTCACATGGGTCTGTTCTGTGTGCCTCCTCCAAGTCTCCCCTCCAAGACTTCTCCCTACTTAGCGCCCCTCTTCAGTAGGTGGAACGGGGAACATGGACCCTCCCCTTTTTATGGTGATTGCACTGTTATACAGTGGGTTTGCTAAATGGAAAATTCCAAAGACGCTTAAGAGATTCTTTCAAGCGTGGCCAACTTGACCGATGAAGGGAGAATAAAAGTATCACTGTAAGGACCTAAACAATTCTCGTCCTTTAAATGATAGTGCCTTAAAGCATCAATTGTATGACGCTATCTTCACAGGTGCTTGTTTAATTCTTCCATGCTCCCGTCAATTTCTCAAAGGAGTAGTCTTACCTTTAATCATAACATTAGAATAAAAAACAAGCATTTTTTAAAATTTTCATTTCAGATCTTTCAGATGATACTTATGTATGTGAGTTTTGGACAAAGCAGACATTTTTAGCTTAAAAATAGGAACATCTGTCTCTAATATGGACTCTCAGAATGAAAGTCAATCGATCACTAGAATCAGGGTGAGTCTCCTCAGACATGAGTCTTTTCCTATCTTAGGGATTCAGAGGAAAAGGAGGCCTCAAGAAATTTCTGGTGTAAATAATGCCCCACTCTATTTCAAATATTTTTTTCAAAATTTATGATTTAGCTTCTGATAATAAACCTCACTTTAATTTCTGCTCTTACTGAGATGTTTACAAACTCTTGCATTTTTTTGTCCATATAGTTACTCATTTTGCAAACATTTATTGAGTGCTCCATCTGCGGAGCCAGAATGGAGATTTAAAAATGCATAAGGCATCACCCCTGTCTCCAAGGACCTCATTTTCTGCTTGGGGAGAGGACACAGTTAACTATAATAAAATATGTGATTTATAATTTTCATTTGAATTTTTATGCTTTTTCCAAATGTTACAAAGCAGCCAAGGAACCAATTCTTAGTTCCATTTTGTAAATTCACAACACACTGAGACCCGGGAGTCTTGCTTCACCAAAGTCACACAGCTAGTTAGCAGCTAAATTTGGAAATAGAACTCAGGCCTTTTCTTTGCTAACCAAGGCCTTTTTCTGTCAAAGCCCACTGTCTATATTTAGTGATTATGCTTCTTGCCTTAGTTAACTTTGAATATCTACTTTGTGCTTAAAAAAGAATCCAAATCACTTTTGCTTCAAGAAAAAAAGCTGACGTTCCTAATTGCAAGCTTAACCAAGTACTAGAGTATACATATGCCTGGTGCATAGATCATTACCAATTAAAGTTGTACAGCAGCTGATGTAGCTAATCTTGCAGGAAGTAATAGGGCACCATCGAAGCTACATTGACCTGGGTGCTCTTATATCTGCTTAGAAAACTAGGCAGTTTATCTTGAAAGAGAATAGACCGCAAGGGTATCTGGAGCAGTAAATTCTGAACAGAGTTTCTTATTTTCTGAACTTTCCGGTTTCACATCCCTGGAGTGAAAACTTTTTTGTTCCAACCACGAGGACAGAGGTTGGCAAGATAGGCTTTGCAGACCAAGTCTTACTCACCTCAATTTCTGCAACCAAAACTATATTGGAAACAGTCATGCTGATTTGTTTACAAAGTGTCCATGAATATTTCCTGCTCAAAGAGCAAGGTTGAGTAGTTGTGACTGAAATCACATTGTCCTCTCTCCTAAGCCTAAAATATTGACTGTCTGGTCCAACAGAAGAATGTTTATCAAGTTCTGGTCTAGGATAAAGTATTTTCTCCACTTGCACACTATACTCATGATTATAAACCGGTGCATACGTTCTGAGAAGTAATAGGACTGTTTATTAAAAAGATAAAAATATGCACACTCTCTAATGCACTAACTTCTCTTCTGTACAACCTAATCCTGGTTGACCAGTAAGAGGGCAGATACAATTACTGCTGAGTACTGCCTGCATACCAAGTGTGGCACTAATAAACGCATTACTGACATGATCGCATTTCAGCCTCCTGACTCAATGAAATAATTACTAATGTTACTTCCCTATTGTCAATGAGAAAACTTAGTTTTGAAGAGTTTAATTTCGCAAGGTCACCCCATTAGTAAATTACAGAGTATTTTGCTGTCCTGATTCTAAAGCCAAATGATTTTAAACACATACAGCGCTGTCTGTGGACAACAAGAAGCGGTGCCATGGTTACCTATGCTTTGCAGCAAACTCAGTGGTTGTATCTAGTGGTCTAAACAATCATTTTATTGTGCTAATGATTTTATGGCTTGGGAGTGGCTCATCTCTGTTGGACCACATTGGCTGGGTTGTCCCAAATGATTGGAGGTATCTGGAACCGTCTATCTAGAGACTTGGTTTGATTTGCTGGCTTGATGTTTTGGTTGTAGAGTCCCCAGCCCCCTTGTCCTTGGGGATTTTGTCTTGCTGCCCAGAGTCCCTGCTTGTCAGCTAGGTGTAGGGTCATGGGAAACCAGTATCTGCTGAAAACAGCAGGCAGGTATTAGATAGAGATATTAAGCTTCCCCTGGCAGAAACAGTGGAGCCCCCTAGGCAATGGGTCACTCCACCCTACTTTGAATCCCTAGTCCCATTATTACAGTACAACCCCAATGTGAAATGGGGAGGGCTTTGGGGTCCTCACCCACATGCTTAAAATGGGCTTATATGAGACTAAACTGCAACACAAAAAGGGTAATAAAGGCTTATTTACAAAAAAGGGAAACGAAGAAATGCAAAACTCAGGGAGAAAGAGAAAGAGAAATTGGTGAACGTGTCCTACCAGTTCCACTGAGCTGGAACCCCAATAGCACCCTGAAAGTCAGCAAAAAACCAAAAGGCCCCCAAGGCCCACATGTCTGGTTAGATACCAAACCTGGCTACTTAACTCCACCCTCAGTTCCCAGCATCCTCCCTGCAGTGGTGATGGCATTATGGGATTTGCAGTCCTTGGTGTCTTGGATCTCTTTGGTCTGGGGTGGGAGTGGGGTCCATAAAACCTATTTGTGGAGTTTGTTCAGCGCTTCCTTTCCCCTCTAGGCTTCTCATTGTTCCAGATGGACTTTGAGTAATCTCCCTTCATCCCGCACCACTTCCAATACTGCCACCCCACGAGGTGACATCTGGTTTTATTCCTCTTGCTTCTGATGGGGCTAGAATGTCCAATATGACATTATTCACATGTCTAATGCCTGACCTGGGATCGCTGAACTCTGGGGCTAGGAGCGCATCCCCCATGGTCATGCAGCCTCCCCACATGTCTAACTTGAACGAAAAGGACAGTTAGCGGATGTTCAGATTCTAATATGACTGCTGGGTTCCCCCAAAGGCAGCATTTCAAGAGACAGGAAGTAGAAGCTGCCAGTTTCTTAGTGTTCATGCCCAGAAACAGGTACAATATCATTTCTACTATATTCCACTGATGAAAGCCATCAGAGAGCTCAACCAGATTCAGGGGGCTGGGCAGGAGTGGGAAGGGGTGAGGGAAATAAGGTCAAAGAATTAGCAGTCATCTTTAATGTGTCGTGGGGTTTCCCAGGAGATACAAGTTCTGGAAACTTTGATTATATTATTACCTCTGGGTGATTCACAACATACCTTTCTATATTAAAGATTGTGAGAAGTCCCAGAATGAACAAAACTATTTCTCAAGTATATTTAACCATAGAGCCTTATTTTTGCATTTCAATTCTTACTACCCTACAGCATTCACTTTATAAAATAATTTTCAAAGGCAATACTCTGAAATGGGATAAAGTTGTGCATAAGAGCAATGATCTTCTTTGAGCTATTATCTGTGATGTGATAATGTTGCTTACAGTTCTATGTTAAATATCCAGTATTAGATATGACTAGATAATGTTTCTATAATAGGATGTTACATAAGCATTAAAATTATGCACAGTTTTCTTATCTAAAATTATGTTTAGTTGGTAAATTGCTTATGCTATATTTTGCTATGTTTTTGTTTCACTTTGTCTTGACTCTAAGATAATTAAGTTCACTTGCAGTTGTAAGAAATAATATAGAGAGGGCCTCCCTGGTGGCGCAGCAGTTGAGCGCTGCACTGTGGAGCTGTCAGCAGTGCGCAATGCGAGTTCGAAGCCCAGCTGGGAGAATCCCACGTGGTGTGGCGGACCTCTCCTACCTCGCCCGCTGCTCCCCTCAGCAGTGTATTTCTGATCTGCCTGTTCTGCTCCCCACTCTGTCTCTGGTGAGCCCTCTCGCCGCCCCACTCCTCTGGCCTGTACCCCAGCTTGTATGTATAAATAAATCTTTAAAAAAATTTTTTTTTAAAAAAGAAATAATACAGAGAGATCCTCTACACCCACCCTTCACTCAGTTCCCCCACTGGCAATATCTTGCATATTGATAGAACAATATGGCAACTGAAGATTGATATTGACACAATCCATTGACCTTATTCATATTTCACTAGCGTTACAGACTCACGTATGTGAGTTTCATTCTATGCAACTTTGTTATGTGCATATTCATGTAACCACCCATAGTCCAGGTTCAGAACAGTTCCATCAAAAGGATCCCTAGTGCTACCATTTTGAAGGCACAGGCAACTCCTTGCCCCACCTTTTTTGGCAACCACTGATGTGTTTTCACATAAGTGATGTTATATAAATACTTAAAATATGTAACCTTTCAAGATTGGGTTTTTTCACTCAGCATAATTCTCTTGAGATTCATACAAGTTTTTGAGTGTATAAATAGTCTCTCCATTGTGCTCCTGAGTAGTATTCTGACAAGGGGGTTCCAGTGTGCCAAACCACTCAGTCTTGGAGGGCATTTAGGTTGTCTTCTGCTTTGGGCTGTTACAAATAAAGCTTCTAATAACATTCATGTACAAATTTTATATGAATATAAATTTTCTTTTTTCTAGGAAAAATGCCCAAGAGTAAATTTGTTGGGTTGTATAACTACAAACCTGTCAGAGTTGTATGTGAAACTATATAAAACTATATAATAAGATACTGTAAACAATTATATCCAAAGTATTAAGCAGTAGTAACCTGATACTTAGCCGTTACAGTGGTAAGTGGCTACTTCTTGCTAGCAGATTTATGAATAATTTTAAAACCTTCTTATGTTTTTCTGATTTCCAAATTTTTTCTAACAAATAATATCTCTTTAGACTTAAAATGAAAGATTTTTGAAAGTAAGAAAGATTACAGGTAGAAAGGAAGGAAAAATACTGAAATATTTAAAGTAACTCTTTCTGAATAATGAAGCTGGGTAATTTAATTTTTAAAATGCTAAGAATTTTCCAAAATTTATGTAAGAACATTCATTATTTTTAAAATTAGGATAATATGTTCTTTTTTCAATGTTGAGATTATTTTTGAGTACTCTATTCAAATTTTAGTGTCTTCTTCTGTAGAACTGTTTATAGCAATTTTAGTATCTGATACTTTGAAAACTGTGTGTTTATTTCCTATTACATATTAAAGTATTTTTAAATACAAAACCCATTACCATTTCTTCTATTTCGCTACACAGCTTACAGTATCCATTACTCTTAAATTCTCCACCTCAAGCCAGAAATAAACTTTAGAGCTATTGAAAATTAGTGCAGTTGTTTGGTCATAGCTTTTGCTCCTCTACATTAAGAAGTTCAAATCTTTCCCCAAACTACAATGCAGACAGTGTTTTAGCATTGAGTGACACCCTGTGTCTAATAAGGTTAAATAAGCTAAACAATAAATTACAGTCAATAACTTTCTTTTTGGTCTCTTTCTATCTCAGTTCCCTGTCCCCGTTTCCTACACATTTCTATTTTGCTGCCACATAAGCAAATCAGCCTTTTTGGATCCATTACCAGGCCATCTAGCAACTGATAATAAGTTGATAGTTACCTTAAATAACAAATAGTTACCTTAAATTTTTTAATGTGCCCATGAATGAGTTTCTACAGTGATTTTTTTTGTTTAATTTTTATTTATTTTTAAATTTTTGCACAGAAGAACTGGGGTGTACGCCAGAGGTGCAGGGGATGAGACAGAGTGGGGAGTGTAACAGGCAGATCTACTGAAATACAGTGCTAAGGGGAGCAGTGGGTGAGACAGGAGAGGTCTGCTGCACCATGTGGGTCAGCCCCCTGGCCAGGATCGAATTCAGGCCATAGTGATGATAGCACTGAGACTTAAGCCCTAGGCCACCAAGGAGGCCACTCTATTGTGAGTTTCTATCATGCAAACATGAAGCATATTGTTAACAATATGATTTCTCCTAGTGCCAATTTTATGAGATAGAGAGAAGTCACTTCAAGATCATTTTAAATAAATATTATAGTAAACAGAGAACATATTCTCTTTAGAAAAAATAAGCTGAGTTCATGAGAATTCCATCTTTGAAGGAATTTATAGATATTGGTCTGTTGATCCTCATCAGAGGACCCAAAAGCCATATCCTTCTTGCAGATAGTAGTAGAGTGGAGCATTGCCATGAAGGCCAGGGAGAGTTAGGTGGTTTGACAGAGATTTAAGATCAGTGATTCAGAATTTGTAACTTCCAACCCCCACGCTGCTGCTCAGATGGTCTTTGAAAAAAGGTGAGGAGAGAATGAGCCCCCTTTTGTACTGGTGGCATCTGCCTGGAAGGTGCAGCACTGAGGCTGGTGTAGTTTCTACTTTCATCATGTAATTAGCCCCTGTGCTGAGAGGTCATTACTGGCATTGGACCCTATTGGGCCAGAAGTACAGTGGGGCTCCAAAGGTAAGACACTTCTAAACAGCTTTCCAACTACTTCTGTAAGGAACAATTCAAAATTCGTTCCACAATAGGCAATGGTACTTCCATCATCTGACTCCAGGGCCCAATTTATCATTCTAGGAGTCAAAAGATAATAATTTCACCTCATTAAGACATAAGTGATTCTCCCCCCTGCCCCTGGTGCTTTTACCAAAAAACATGTCAACTAAGAGAGCAAAACATATAATGATTCAGGAAAACATTTAGTTGGCACAGGCTAAAACTAATCAAACTGATGACTTTGAATTCCCAAATTCCAAGCTTGTTTCAAAGATGGACTCCCAATGGGCCTCGCTGGTGGCGCAGCAGTTAAGAGCTGTGCTGTGGAGCTGTTGGCAATGGTGACACGAGTTCAATGCCTGGCCAGGGAGATTCCCACATGGCACAGCAGACCTCTCCTGCCTCGCCCGCTGCTCCCCTCAGCAGTGTATTTCCGTCGACCTGCCTGTGCTGCTCCCCACTCTGTCTCTGGTGAACCCTCTCACTGCCCCATGCCTCTGGCCTGCGTACTCCAGCTTGTATGCATAAATAAATAAATCTTTTAAAAAGATATATGTTAAAAAAAATAAGATGGACTCCCAAGGAAGAAGGTATTTATGGACATACTGTGAAATGTTGGAAATGTCTAATCAGTGGTTCATCCAGCTTTTCATCTTCCCTCCTTCCCTCCATACCTCCAGTAAAGTTTTATTAAGCACCCTGTCATCAGCTGTCACTCAGGACACCAGGCATTTTGGCCAAGAGAGTGAATAAGTTCATTATCTAAGGGACAGCCAGATGCCACATTCATGTTTTTGATGGCCCCTCTATACGGTTGCCTTCCTGCCTACCCCAGATTGGATATTCCTTTGAATCTGATCCCTTACCCAGTTTTAGACTTAATTTTTACTCCACACCTATCCCTGGGATCGAGCATATGACCTGGATCTATACCCATCAGGTTACCCCACTGCTTTGGGCAGTGAGATTCATTAATAGGCATAAGTCCCAACTGATGCCTATGAGAAGCCACGAGATTTACATGGGAATCTTGAGAAAGACGTGTGCTGTCTTCCCATTAGAAGTGAATGAGAGTCCCAGACAGTCCTGAACTACCTATCCTCACTCCTTTACAACACCTGTCTGGGACTCGCTGGGGACTGAGCGAGGCTTTCTTTTTTAGCTCATCAGAATGCAAGTTTTCCAGCCGTCAGCACTATGCAGCCACAGATGGGCCGCTCCAGGAAGGAGTGAGCTCCCCACCCATGGAAACGTTCAAACTGGGCCTCAAAGCTCCCAGGACAACTTCTCCAGCTAGTAGGAGCCCGGTGACTTCTAAAGGCAGATCTTCCACTTCCAAGACCTTGTCTAAGCAGAGGTGGCTGAATGGGAGGGTTTCCAGCCTGCGCTGTGGCACCAGGCAGAGTTAGGCTCAACCCAACTCTGCATTGTACTTGCTGTGTGACCTTGAGCAAGTCAATTTTTGCTGGACCTCTGCTCTCTGCCTGGGAAATGAGAGCCATGATACCACTTTATAGTGGTTTTGTTTCAAAATTAAGAAAAATGGTGTATCTAAAGTGCTGATACAGCACCTAGCACATATTAAATACGTGGTAAGTGGTTATTATTATTATTCTATAATTAGGGTACATAGGTATAGGGAACCCCTCCCACAGCTGTTTGGAGCAGACTCAACCAAGATACCTGACTCCTAAATGCCACTTACTGTGTCATTGTAGGCAACTTTTTATTGTCTCTATACCTCCCTTTCCTCACCTGTAAAATGATGCTAACAGTAGTTTGGGCCTCACAGGATTATTGTAAGGCCTGGATTCTATAGTCTGTCTGAAATGTTTAGAATAGAACCTATTGTAAGGTTTATGTTGTGTTTTTGTTTGCTTTGTTTTGTTTATTTTTAATAAATATTTTATTTACTTTTGTTATTCAAAAAAAAAAAGAAGTGAATGAGAGACAGAGGCTGGAGCTGTGACAGCTGTTTTGTGAGTGGCAGCACTGAAATTGGAGTCAATATTAAGGATGAGGTCAAGAAACAGAGCGAAACCCTATGCTGTTGACATCAAATGAACCTCAGATCAAACCATTTCTGAGGAGTTTATCTCTTGAAATGTTAACTCTTATGATCTGATAATTCTTTTTTTTTTTTTCACCTTGAGGTCTTTTTGAGTTAGGATTTCTATCATTTAAGTAGTCTTGACTAGTAACCACAAGAACAAAGAGACCACATGGCAAAAGCCAGAGCAGAAAGTGGGTAAGCAAAGCAGAATTTCAAGGGGTGGAGGTACTGCTTCTGCCCAGGGCGTGGAGCAAAATAGGTGGTATACTAGGAGAGAGGGTAAGCCAATCCCTTATGGACCTGCCACCCTGAATTCATCTAAACATTGCATTGATGCTGATTTTGAGGGAGCCATTCCTGTAGGTTTAGGAAGTGGCCACAAAGTATCAATCAGGCAGAAAGAAATACAGATTAGAATTTCAGTAGGTGGGATGATACATAAAAATCCATCAGTCTCAGAATTTACATTGAGTGCTTGCTAGGGATTTTCACTGTGTTTCAGTTAAGGTGGTTGTAAAAGACAAGTGAGATCATTATAAAGACATTTTCCTATTCAAAATCCTTCCCCCCATTCCAAAAATTGCCCTTGGAAGACCTTCCCTCCACTTCTGTTGGCTCAGGTAGATGGGGGGCTGCGAGGCTGTGTGCGTGCAGTTCCCTGATGGCAGGACTGAGCTTGCCTGGGGACAGCAGAGGGGGGAGCAGATCTGAGCGCTGCACAGCGCCTTGCTGTCTTTCCAGCCTTGGCTCCAGCTATCTCTGGCCTAACCCTGAACTCTGGGTTGTGTGAGTGATTAGTTATCTCTATAGGATTTGAAGTTGGTTGATTGGCATATTCAAAACCATCTTCCTTAGCCAGGGCTTATATTGTGGTACTAAAGTCTGCTCACGGGGAGCTTTCTAATTGGGGAGCTAAGTCTCACACTTGAAAGACTCGGGGACTATGATGATGGCTGTTTCTGAAAAGGGAGACATCAACGTGAGCCCAAGGCTTTTGGAAGGAGGTGGGACGTGCGTGCTCATCTGGGTTTCTGTGTAAATATGCTTCATCTTCTCGTGAAATATGTCAGCAGAGCACACTGGGACCTTTTATTCAGAGCAACACTGACACACATCTGTTCAAATAAATTAATGTTCCCTATCTCAAGTGACTCATTTAGCAGGAAAAACAATTTCATTCCCAATTATAAATAGGAGTAAAAGAACACGAGAAAAGAGGGATGGAAAAAAAAACAGTTAAAAATGTATTAAGATAAAAGTATAGTTGTAAGAGCAATAGCTGGCGGTAATGGTACTATTAATGGTGGACGTGAGGTGGTGATGGTGCTAGTAGTAATAACACTGCTTCTCACGTATTTAGTTCATGCTGTGTGTCTGGTGGCTTTGGAAGGGATACATATATGCTTGTCCTAATGTAATCTTGGTAACAGTCCCAGGAAGTGGCCATTGTCAATATCTTCATTTTATACATGAAACACAAGGCATAGAGAGATGAGATGCTGCAGTCAAGGTCACAGATCCTGGGTTGAAATCCACACCTAGCTAATCTCAGAACTTGTGTATTTAACTCCTTCACTCTGTGGCCTGATTCCCATCTCTAAAAAGTGAATATCCGGTATGTGCATAAATCCTTGTAAAAGTGCAGAGAAAATTTCAGTCCTGAACTTGACGCCACCTCAGATGGCTTCTAGATGCTGTATCTGAGGCAGTTGCTGAACCAGCTTCCCAGCAGGGCCCTGGGGGTAGGGAGAGCAGGCCTTGTGAATGGGGACATGCTAGGGATATGCTGGATTTTCTCAGGAGAACGGAGTATCAGTCCCAATTTCTGCATGAGCATTGTCTATACAAAAGAAGATTGGGCATAAATGCCAGAGAAATGGCTCATTCCTTCTATAATTTGAATGCTTCTTAGCATTCGATTTATGAATTTTACTTGGGAAATACACATTGGAGAGGGAAATGGCATTTTTTTCATTATAACTTTATTGACTTATCATTGATTTATAATACTATATGCCAATTTCAAGGCTACTTCTTCACCACAGTGTGTTAATAAACTGAATTGGACCCATCACCAAATTTGGAGTACCAGTCCCAGTAGCAGATGAGACCCTTTCCACCTTTGCCTCCTTTGCCCCTTCCCTCCCCTCTGAGAATCATATTCTTCACAGAGGCTAAGAGATGATTTTGCGGTGGTTGGTTCATTTGCTTTGGTTGTTTATATTCCAAATGAGAGAAACCATCTGGTAATTGTCTTTCACCTTCTGACTTATTTGTACTTAGCATATTCACCTCACGTTCCAGCCATGTTGTTGATAATGATAAGATTTCATCTTTTTAAAGAGTTGACTAGTATTCCATTGAGTGTATGTACCACGATTTCTTTATCTGATCATTCCTTGATGGGCATTAGGGTTGTTTCCACATTGTGGCTATTGTGAATAATGCCTCCGTGAACACGAGATGTCTTTTCTAATTAGATTTCATATCCTTCAGAAAATGCCTAGGATTGGTGGTGTAGGGTCATATGGTATTTCCATTTTCAGCCTTTTAAGGAATCTCCACATCATTTCCAAAAGACCCTGCACCAATAAATTCCTACTAATAGTAAACAAGTGTTCCTTGAAAAGGGTGTTTTGAAATGATCTCTTACCAAACTATGTTTATGCCATCTCATTGAATTGCATCTTTTAAACTTGATTTCAGATCTCTTACTTGTTCAGCTTTTCCCATCCACAGTGGCTCTTAGGTTCTGAATCTAGGTCTGGGATGTGACAAGTATAAGCAGAGAGACTTTATTAAAATGGGCCTGTAAGTGCCCAGTTATCTCAGAGGCTGTCTCTTGAAGTGAGTTTTAATACTGAGTGTCAGTCCTGGCACTTGGGTCTGGGGGCCTGTGTCACAATTGTCTCTCTGATGTGGCAGAGCGGGGTGCTCACGCCCGTTGACACCGACTCTCTTCTGCCCTGTGCATTTACCACCTCCAGGATGTGGAAAATGTGCCCAATGAGATACTCTGTTTCCAAGCCAAGATGTTAGAGGACTCCAACAGGAGAGAACATGCCAGAGGAAAGCAAGGTGAATAGAAGTTGAGGCAGGAAGAGCACGGCTCAGTGACTTCAGTTTGTTGGCTGTATGACCTTGTACAACACTCCTTGCCTCTCTCATCCTCCATGTCTACTTCTGCTGAGTGGGGGAGAATAGTGCCCATCTCGTGGGGTTGCTGAGAGGGAGAAATGAGGTCCCAGCAGAGAGGCAGTAGTGCCAGTTAGTTGCTATCACCACCGTCACCATGTTTATTTCAGGAACATGGAGATAAGAATGTCTCACCTCATTAAAACAAAGATTCTGCCTTTTGCCTCTTCTGTGACACCTGAAGGTGAGAACCAGCTGATAACTCAGTCACTGTAAGCAGCCAAGAACCTGGAAGGGTGGAGAGAAAGTGAGTGAGGGAGTGATAGTACTAGGGGCAGAGGCCCACCTGTGTGTGAACAGTAAGGATCAAGATGATGAAAATAAGTAAGGTAACCAGGGGAGTTACCCTGTTTTCCACAGCCTCAGAATTCAAGTGTCCTTAAAGGCATCTTTTTACTGTTTTGAAATCAGGCCAGGTATAAATAGTAAATAAATAGTCTTTTGGGTACAGTGCCCAGCAAGCAAGTGTTGGCTAATACCTTTTAATATTTTTAAGACTATTGCCAATGAAGTGGAATAGAAATGGAGAACATCTTAAACTAATTAGGAAGGTGCTAGAGACTGAATTATGTCCTCCGCCCCAATTCCTATATTGAAGTCATAATCCCCCAGTGTGATGAATTTGGAAATGAGTCCTTTGGGAATAATTACATTTAGCTGAGGCCCTGAAGCTGAGACTCTCAATATAGGATCAGGGCTCTTATCAAAAAGAGACACCGGAGAGCTTGCTCACTCTCTCTCTACCTCTCCTGGGAGGCCCCAGCAAGAAGGCGGCCATCTACAAGCCAGGAAGAGAGCTCTCACCAGAATTCAGCCATGCTGCCACTTAACCTTGGACTTTTAACCTAAGAAAATAAATCATGTAAGCCACAAAGTGTATATGTTATGGCAGCTGAGAAGACAAGAGGGTCGTCTGCACTCGCTAATGGTGACTCACTTCCTCACGTGGGGTGTGGAGACGGCACCTGAAGAATGGGGTTTGGCATGAGCTGGAGCAGTGGCGACAACCTAGTCTGGAACAGCCCAGATGTGGGAAGGGGGCAGAGACCCAGGATGTTAGCCCAGTTTGACAGTCACTGGTCAGGACAGAGTCGTTAGCTTTGGGGGGAAGCTGCCCAGATCACAGCCTCTGGCGGCCTCAGGCAGGCCTCCCAAGTCTCTGAGAGACTTCGTGCCTTCATCTTGTAGGAAAGGGGTAATTACAATGCTAACATTCTGGTGGGGGCGGGGGGGGGGGTGCTGGCCACCTTTTCAGTACCCTGTTTACTACTCATTATCTCATTTAATTCTCACAGCAAATATTATTGTTAAACTGAGGAAAATTAGGGAGAGAGGAACTCAATAACTGAGAATCCCACAGCTGGTAAGTGGCAGTTGGCTGCAAATGCAGGCTTGTCAGACACCAGAGCTGCAGTTTCGGTGAGGATTTCTGTGTTAAAGTGCTAAAATTGGTAGCTGACATGTAGTACTTGTTCATTAAATTACAGCAGCTATTATTATCTCTGTTGAATTAGAATCACTTCTCTTTGTTGTTGTTGTTGAGGACAGGCCTGGGATTCGATTCTGGGTTTTATTACAGGCTGTCAAGGCTTGGCTGTTTGACTTTAATCAAGACTAAAGTGTTTTTCAGGAAAATAGATGCTTCTGCTTTTTCCCCACATTGAAACGAATTCTTGAGAAAGATTCTAGAGCTGTCAATTAAGCCTTCTGGTTTGGGAACCAGAAGGCCATCAGCTATTAGTTGTGTGATCTGGCCTGCTTTCTCATCTGCAAGGTAGGCCTATGTGCTAGTTAATTCTATGTGTCATATGGTCTGTTCTAGAATAGTAGAATAAATGAAACCCAATTTGTATCACCTTAGGGGACATGGTACACCCCCCTGAACTGGGCAAGGTGGCATTTGGGAAAAGTCAAAGCAGGCCCCCTGCTATTCTGCCTAGAGAGCCATGAAAAACCAGCCCTGAAAAGTCTGATGAGGGCCTATAACCTCCCAGCCGATCTGTACCCCGTGTTGGGAGTGTAGAGAGTGTGGATTTGAACAAGACTCTGTACATTTGGCTGCAGAGACAAGCCTTGTCCAAACACATCTATTCCTTCCAGAGAGGGCTACCTGTAGAGCCAGCATCTAAGAAGATACCATTTCTCTGCATGGGCAAACTAATGGGGATGCTGAGCAATTACCTAGAAAACACTATCGATGCCAACAGGCAAAAAGAATAATTTAAAACAATAAACTCTTTCCCCTCAACTGCAAGGCTTGGTGCAGGGTTTTCTTGTTCTGTCTTTTGGTTTTGTTTTCCATTGGCTGAGCTTCCCAAATAATTGTTCCATCTGTCCTCTTCACTTTGCCTGAGTAATCATAGCCCGAGGGGAGGTAGAAGTCAAATGTCAGACATGCAGGGAAGATGAATGTGTGGGATGCTGTGGGAGGAGAAATCGTTGCCTGTTCTCCTTCCCTGCTGCTGGGCTAGGGATCTGGAAATAAATTATAAGCTCCAGTGGCCCTCGGGAGGAAGCTATGGCTTGGGAATGGGGCAGGGAGCAATTGGGAGACTCCGTGGCCAGGAGTGCTGCTACCCAGATCAAATGTGCTTAGCAGTAGGGCCAGGAGAGATAGCATAGGCAAGTCATACATGATAAGTATGGAGAAAGGAAATAAAACCAGAACACTTGTGACAGCTTTGACAGAGCCATTTACTCTATATTTGGTCCTTGGCTGGACATGCCATATACTTTATTATTCTGATTCTCCCAGCAGCTCTGTTTTATAGATAAAGAAACTGAGGCCCAGAAAGGTCAAGGAACTAATAAATAGCAGAGCCAGGATTGAGGCCAAGTGTATCTTAATTCAAAGTGCTTGCTCCTGGACGCTGCTCCTGTCTATTCTCAACCGGAACGTGGTCAAAGGTGGAAGCAGAATCCTAGCGAGGACAAAACAAGTGCAGGTTTTATATAAAAACATAGCTGCTATTTACTGTATGTGAGAATGAAACTTTACATGCATCTGAAGTCAAATGCTTAGAAGTAAAAACAAATTTGATGCTCAGTTTACAGAGTTGCTGGGAGGTTAAGTAGCTCACCTGGACCACAAAGCCAATAAATTGGTCAGTGGACGATTTAAACCCACACTTTGACCCTGGCCAGGGCTTCCATTCTTTGGTCTGACCCTGGCCAGCGGCAGCCTCCTTTCTTTTATGCTACTAACTTCAAGGTAAAGCAAATAAGCTCTGTCCTCATAAATTATGAGCCACAGAATACCATGTTTCTCAGGATGTTTAGCAACAAATAAAAATAGGCTTGTCAAAATGCTCCATTAAACAATTTCAGACCGATTTCTAAAACTGCAGCCCCAATATCTAACCTGTTAATGCCCATTGCAAATTTCCAAGACAGGGACATGAGAGGCAGAATGTCCCTACTTATACAACAAGGGGGACATTTTTCCTTAGATAAGGGTAAGACGATGGTTGGTCAATATGTCTACAGATGTGGCTTCACCCCTAAATTCCTGCCTCTGTGTTGAGGCAGGATGGAGATTTTTTAAAACAACGGTGCTCACACTGTCACCGAATACCCGGATCTTCGGTCAGTTGAGCTGTCAATTGCTGGAAAGGTGAGTTCTCTCTTGCCGCCTCCTCACCTGCTCTTCCCAATCCCATTCTGAACTGCAATCTTTGCTGTCCTATGGGACCCTTCCCCTCCCAAGTGCAGCAAATCATATCAAGATCATTATGATTAAATATTAGAAAAGAACGGCATCATTTATTGACCCACATCATCGAGGGGTTCATGAAAAGGAAAAGGCAGGGCAGAGAAACCCTCTTCATGGGAGAGTTTTTGACAAAAAGATCACTTGTGTCTTGGGGAGGTGTTGGAGTTCTTCCTGGTGAAAGGTGTAGCAACAAGTGTGTCTGAAGGTAAAGTAGCACAAGAGTGAGGGTTTCAGGGAGTGACATCAAGACTGCAAATTGCATGGCTAGGAATTCTGGTGGGGTTGGGAGACCACAGAGGAGGCCTGGAATAAACTTTCCAAGAGACATGGGTGGAAAACTTGTCATGAGGCTGTCATAGTGCCACTTAAAATCTAGGAAATAAATCTACAGTATTTTATTTGGGGAGTATTGCCATCTTTGCATTCTCCTAAATGTTGTAATAGTAAAAGATCATTCGCTTTTGATAAGCCTGAATTGAAGTGAATGTATGGATTGAGCCAAAGGGAAAGAGGAGGTAGCTGTTGACTCCAGCAGCGTCTACCCAGGTCAATCCCCTGGTCAGTTCTTCAGTTGTCTGCCCTGATCCACACAGGCAGGGAAATAGCAGTTCAGTAGGTTCAGTTCTGCCCAAACGAGGTATCGGGTGAGCTCGCTCCCTTGCATTTTCATTCATTCACCTATTTGCTTCTCAGGCAAGTCAGACCAGGAGCCAGGTGCTAGGAACACAGTAGGGAGAGAGGACATGGTCACTGCCCCCATGGAGGAAGATACATGTGCCTCAGATCCATGTACTCTTTTCCATAGAGGTGACACCAATTTAAATGACTTTTTCTTTCTGTTTCTGTTTCTTTTCTGCACAGCAGTCCTCTTCTCCAAGACCTCCCACTTTGTCCAGAGCATAAAGTAGAAGTCCTAACAGCATCTGGGCAGCTAAGCCCTTTATGATTTGCCCTTGTCACAGCCTCTCAGCCCTCCTCCTCTGTACCCTCCCCTGACTGCTCTGTCGCTACCTGTTTCCTAGGGCTCCACAGGGCACCAAGGGTCAGTTTAGGGGATTAGCACAGGTTGATCCCTGTCCCTGGGATGACCTCTCCTAGCCACCTGGGTCACTCACTCAATTCCTTTAGGTCTTTGTACAAATGTCACTTTGTTAGCAAGAACTTATCTGGCCTTCTGTAAACTACTATCCCTGGTAGCTTTTTAGTCCCTTAACCAGTTACTTTTTGGATCATCATGAAACATCTCGCTACTTAACAACCATGTACTTATCTCACGCTTGTCTCTCTCTCCCTACCCCCTAGAATGTAAGTTTCATGAGAACAGAACCTTGCTTTTCCTATCCCTATAACCTTGGACATAGTTGCCCTCAATGATATTTGTTGGCCAATTTCTTGGATGAATAAATGATGCTGTAAGAAACAGCATTATCCTAGCCCTGTAGCTCCAAGACGCCCATGACATCTCTCTTTTCACAGTCCTTCCTAGTGTGTATTATTCACACAACATCTTCTGCACAAAACTAGAAGGTGGACAACTGTTATTTTTGTGCTGTGTAGTGGTATTTTCCTTGGCAATTCCTCCCAAATTCAGCTCACCAGGCCTAGGTGAACCTACTGATTAAGGGCTCCCCCCTACTGGGGTGAATTTCCTGCCAGAGCAGAGGTCTTCCCATGTTTGGGAACTGTGCGACCTGAACTAAGAAGCAGAAGAGCAGGAAAATCAGGTCATCAAAAGGTGAGCCACAGGCCTTTTTTTCTTGATTACCCATCTTGAAGGTCACCTTTTGTGCTTGACTTGTGTATAGAGTTTTAAGAAAATCTGAGCTTCCTAATTTCCCATGACTGATGAACACCTTGTTTACCAAAGGAACCCTCAGGTTCCCTTGGACAGGAGGATAAAATTTGGGTCACAAAAATTTCATCTGCCTTCCACAAGAGGCACCTGATGGAGAAGGCATGGGGAGGGAAGTCTGGATTCTGATGCTGGCTTGGCCACACTTAGCCACGTGACATTGGCCATGGCTTGGCAAGTCCTCCGCCTCTCTTTGCCTCCTTCACTTCACTGTGGGGCTGTTGTGAGCATTATAGGATTTGTTAGGAGTTGTTCTCATGGCAACAAGCATAGAATGGGTAATAGTTGTAGAGCTGGAGAACATGATTGGCGTATACCAGGAATTCAGCTACCGTCTTTATGTGCTTCTGTTTGCATGTTCCTGGTAGGTGTTATTGGGTGGGAATAGATGCATCAGGGGGAGTATGTACGTTCAGTTTACAAGAAGTCAATGTCGGACATCTCACCTACCGTGCTGGGCGTGGCTGCCCCGGGCTCAGCACTTTGGAAAGGACCCTCCCTCGCAGTATTCTCCATGCCCGCAGATTCCAAGTTTTTGCTTTCTGTTTCCATTTGCCATCAGAGCATTATCTTCTAACTTTGCAGATTCTAATTGCATCTAGTTTTTCCATGGCAAGGAAAGAATGTTGAAAAAGGGGTGAGGGTGAAGGACGAGGATAACAAGTAACAAGCCTGCTTTACTGACTGGATTTTCTTCCTTCTTATTTTGATGTGGCACTGTTTGATTTCCCTATTGGCAAAGGTGCTCATTGTTTCCCATCTTGCCAACCTTTTGATCATTCCCTTCCTTCAGTACAAAAAAAAAAAAAAAAAACCCGAAAAACTAACACCCCAAACTTCATTTGCCTGTAGTTTAATTGAATTTATGGCATCTGTCACAAAGTAAAATAAAAACCTCACAAATAAGAATACAGCAAATCCTAGGATCAGGTTACCTCTGAAGTTTCAAAAAAGTCTTCAAGGCATTTATTTGCAAATTATACTCCATTTGCATATTTCATAAGCATAATACAAATGTATTATTTATCAGGTGGTCTAGGCATGCCTATTAAAATAAATGGTTGCAAATTCAACCTTCATTGGAAAATTCTGAATGTAAATCCATCCCCACAACTTACAGGAAAACTGAATTTTCAACCTTCTCTTTCCTGATTTATTCACAGTAACTCTGTGCCACACCATGAGTGACCTTTCTCAGCTTTACCGTCCTGTGGAGTTGAAGAGAATAGTGTCCAATAGATAAAAATCCAGGATACAAATTAATTTACAACATCAACATGGCCCCCTCCCTCTGGCTGTGTCTTATTTGTCCAAGCACCCCAGCAACATCCACCCCAGAAGTGGTCTTACACCTCAGGCGGAAGTGTGATCTCACACTTAGGCGATTTCACTTCTCAGTGACTCAGGACTCGGGGGTCTCAAGCCTCAGTAACTTGTCTAACCTTTATGGCAGGCCTGAGAAAAAATGCAGTTTGAGCTGGTGCTGGTTCCTGTTGGTCTCTGACCCTATGGGCCAGAGAAAACCACGCTTCCCAGAGTCAAGGCAATTGATGAGTGAATAATCAGTGCAGGAAAAAACAAAATTAAATGAGCAGGCCATTGTTTGGCTTCTTGCCACTTGTGCTTTAGAACTCACTGTCCATTTTTAGTGGAGCAGTGCTGTAAGTCTGAGAGCGATTTATTAATATGACTGCTGTCTTGGATGGAATGCGACTATAGGGAAGCAGTATTTGCTAAAGCATCTTCCAGAGCTTCCTTTTTGCAAGATGTTTTTCTTCAGGATGCTCGAAGATGCTGTCGTCCTTGCAGAGCTGCATGATGTTCTCTGTATTAGGAGGAGGGGGACCTGGGACGGTGACAGAGTGCTGGCGGTGCCAGGTCCCTGCTGCCTGCCAGTCCTCCCGAGTATCTGCATACCGGTATTTAGCCTGGGGAAAAACTTCCAGCAAGAGATTGAAGAGCTGCCTCTCCTTCTATTCAAATTCAGCTAACAGCCCCTTTCTGATCTTCTAGTTGATGCCAGAGCCACTTTAGGCTCTAAAGGTGAAAGGATAACTAAGGCACAGGTCCTGTCTTCAAAGAACTCAGAGTCTATAAACAGAGGTAAATAAAGAAATAACATGATGCTGTTTATGCTTTGAGATTTGACTTTTTGGCTAAAGTCTGAAAGGAGTGAGCCAGGAGATCAGTAAAATGGCTGTTCTGAACTGATTTATCCCTTAAAATGTAAAAATAACCACTTGTTATTATTGTGGAAGAAATAAAAATGATTGTGTAACTGTTCAGAGCTAACATCCTCGTTCTCCATTTATGTATGGGAGATTGGATTCAGCTGCAAGTGAATAAACAGTGGTTTACAAATGAAGTTGGATTTTTTTCTTCCTGCTAAGAAAAGCCAAAGGCAGGCAGTTGGTTCAGTGTGTGTGTTGGTTCAGTGGCTTGAAAATACCAGGGTCAAAGTCTCTGTGGTCCTTTTTCTTTGGAATGCCAGCAGGCTGCATAGCTCCTGTCAGCACACACTATTTCCAAGAGGGAAAAGGAGAGCAATGGTAAACAGCATCTGTACCGTGAGACCACAGATGTTTCCAGAGACTTCCATCAGGAGCAGATAGTCTCATGGCCAACCCTAGTGGCAGGGAGTCAGAGTGTGTGTGTGTGTGTGTGTGTGTGTGTGTGTGTGTGTGTGTGAGAGAGAAGGAGAAGATGCAGATGAGACAGGCAACTAGGATATCATTTTACCATAATTACAAAGTAGAGAGACCATATAGAAGGGAGAGTGATCATTATTGAAGAAACCCAGCTGGAGCGGGGTTTTGATTGTTGTGAAAACAACAGTCTTGTCAAAATTCAGGACTATGTTATTCATGATTTTGATTATTGTATGTAATGCCAAAGTAAGTCTCATACAATTAAAGACTATGATCACCTGACTGGTGTGATAGGCTGTGAAAAAAATATTTGTTGTCTCTAGAAACAGTCTTCTATGGTGACTTAAAAATCTACTCTCAGCAAATATGTAAGAACTTTGCAAAGAATCTTGTATGCTGCTATTAGTTAGAGGTAGTAAAATAGTAACTCACGGCTTAGGACAACTGGCTTCACAGGTTAGCAATGCCTTAGCAAAAGCCTGGTAAGGGGGGGCAATAGTGAATGGTGAATAGGTGATAAGGATAATGGAAAGTGACTGTGATCACAACCAGCCTTCATAAGATTGAGGAGTGTTTTGATTCGATGGAAATATAAGCAGGCGAATAAATCTGAAATAATTCTGATAGAAGAAAGGGAATGTGGAATTTAAAAATAGCCTAGTTTCTTTTTTCCTTCTTCCCTCTTTCCCTCCCTCACCCCCTCTTTCTCTCTTAAGCAAGGACTGACTCTACGCAGTATAATAGCCAGTGGTTAAAAAAAAAGTAGAACAGTAGAGAGAATTGATTCCCTATACCAGTTCATTGTTCATTTCAGATCTACTAAAAGTGAGACTTTGAACCTGAAGGAGGACTTTGAAAAGTGTTATTCTACTTACTGGACTTCTGGTTCTAACCAAGGTAGAATAAAAGGGGCTAGGTTTACCCTCCTTCCTGAAACAAACAAAAGGTTAATATACATGAAGCAATAGTTTTAAGACTCTGGGCATCAGACAATTAAGGATAGGGATCTCTGAGAAACAGGGGAAGATGATGTCAGCTCCATAATTGTCCCAGTTTATGTCTTTAAGGGAATTTCCAGAACATGGCATAACAAAGGGGAACTCAGATGAATCTCAGAAAATTCCCTGAGTTAAGGAGATATTGCTGAGAGTCAGAGAGACCAAGGCAGTTAGAGTTTATAGGCTAGGGAACTAGAGAGAAGAGATATGCAGAGAGAACTTCAGAGTAATTTAGAAGCTATATCAATTAGTCATCAGAGTACTGACCAGGGTATACATGCAAAGTAACTGTAAGAGTCACCAAAGAGGATAAGAATAAACAGTAGTCAGTACTCACACAAGGCCAGGAACAGGGCCTGTTCCCACCCCCAAATTGGAAAATCTCGTAATTCATGGGCACTATGTAGAGTAGTCATAAAAATGTGACCACAGGCGTGAGAATAATTAGACCTAACCTGACTAGACCTCTGATGCCACTTAAGAAATATTAATAAAAGCAAGGGTAAATAAACCACACTGCTCCAAGCAACTTAACTGCCTCCCAGGAGGAAGATTAAACAAATATTTATAGGAAAACAGAAATATACAGGATTCAACAAGGTAATCTTCACAGTGTCTGTTTTGCAATAAAAAATTAACAGGCATCCAAAAGAGAAAGAGAACATAACCCATAATGAGGAGAAAAATTAATCAGCGTGAGACTACTCCAGACCCAATACAGATGTCAGAGCTAACAAACCATGACACTAACACAATTACTCTAACTTCATTACATGTGCTCAAAAATTAAATTGAGACACAGAAGAAATTGAAGAGGTTCAAAATGAACTTCTAGAGATAAAAACCACAATGTCTGCAATGAAAAATACACTGAATGGGATTAATGGCAGATTAGATATTTCAGAAGAAAAGTGAATGAACGTAAAGACATAGGCAATAGACAATATCCAAAATAAAATGGGAAAAAAGAATTTTAAAAGATAAGCAAAGCATTGCTGAGCTGTTGGACAACTTCAAGTGGAGTAGTATATATTCAATTGGAGTCCCCAAAGGAGAAGGAATGAAGGAAGAAAGATTGTGAAAAATTCATTGTTAATATTTTCCCAAATTTGATGAAAAATGTAACCACCAAACCAAAAAGCTGATGCCAACATACAACATGAACTTCTCAAAAACTTTAAAAGATAAGTTTAAAATCTGTCAGACATATACATGAGAAGAAAATATGACAGCAGATTTCTTTCTTAAAAACTCTGGGACATCATCTCAAAACCACCAATGGATAAACCTATGTTAGCCTTGAATTCTACAGGTAGTGAAAATACTAAATTAAAACTTATTTAAAATGTTAAATTAGTTTAAAAATATTTAAAGTGTTAAATTAATTTAAAAATATTTAAAATATTAAATTAAAAATTGTCCAAACATTCAAAAGCTGGAAGAATTCATATCCAACAGAACTACACTATAAGAAACATTAAAGGAAATTCTTCAGACAGATGGAAAATGATGCTAGTAAAAACACAGACCTACAGGAAAAAATTAGGGTACAGAAATGGACGCTGTATGTAATAAGGAAAGTGTTCTATTATTTAAATTGCTTTAAAAGGCAATGGACAATTTAAAACAAAAGAATTACAGTGTAGTATAAAGTTTATGACATGTAAAAATGACATATATGAGAGTAACATCACAGAGATTGGGAGGGGAGAAATGGAAATATATTATTGTAAGTATTTGAAGTAGTAGGAACAATCACAAGGCAGACTGTGATAATTTAACAATGTATACTGTAAAACCTGTAGCAATCACCAAAATAGTAAAACAAAATGTAGCTCAGTATTCAAAAATTATATGAAATGAAATCATAAAAATATCCATTAAAACAAAAGGCAGAAAAAAGTGAAGAGGAACAAAAAAAAAAAAAAAGAAGAGAGAGGAAATTAGGGAAGGAGGGACAAATAGAAAATAAACAGTAGTTTTAATACTAAGTATGTCACTAAGCACAGTATTAAATGTGACTGTCACAAACACTCCAATTAAAATTTAAAGATTTGCATATTGAATTGAAAAAAATATCAACTGTATTCTGGCAACAAGAAACATACCTTAAATATAAATACACAGATAGAGTGAAAGGAAAAATGTGCTATTCTAATGCTGATCCAAACAAAACTGGAATGGCTACATTAAAAATCAAGGTAGATTTCAGCAAAGTAGATTTCAAAGTATATTACTATCTAGGATAAAGAAGTTCATCTTGTAACATAAAGGGATCAGTTTATCAGGAATAAATAATAATCCTACATGTTAAGATACATAGAGATTCAAAAATATGAAGACAAATAAACAGAAATTAAGGGAGACATAGACAAGTCCACAATTACATGTGGAGATTTCAGTATTCCTTTCCCAATAATTGATAGTAGAGAAATTCAGGAATGATACGGAGGACTTAAGCAGCACAATGAGCCAACTTGACATTTGTAGAGCCCTCAACTGAATAGAATAGACATTCTTCACAAGTATACCTAGAACATTTAACAATATAGTTAATATTCTGGGCCATAAAATAAGCCTCAATAAAATGTAAAGGATTTAAATCAAGCAAATATAATCTCTCAGAATAATGGATTAAATTAGAAATCAATATAAAAAAATCGCTGGAACATCTCCCCCAATAGCCAAACTAAATAACACAACATTAAATATACTTAAGGGTCAAGAAAAAATTGAAAAGGGAATTTAGATATCATTGTCAACAATGAAAATGAAAATCCATCATATCAAAATGTTTGGGATGCTCCCCCAATTAATTACAAGAAAATTCATAAGTCTAAAAGCCTGTATTCAGAAAGAAGAAGAATCTCAAAACAATGACCTTAGGAAAACAAAAAAACAACAAATTTAAATTAGGCAAAATAAAAGTAATAATAAATATCAGAAGCAAAACCATGAGATAGAAAATAGGAAAACCATAGGGAAAAAAAATCAGTAAAATTTATATCTCATTTTTTGGGAACATCTGGCCCAATTGTTAAAAAAAAAAAAAAAAGATGAGATAATGAATAACAACACCAGGAACAAAAGAGATACAAATACTTCAGTTAAAGGATAATAGGAAAATATGCACAACTTAGTTACGACTGAGACAAAACAGGAAAGTTCCTTGAAAGGACAAAACTTACCAAAAAAAATTCAAGAAAAAATAGATAACCTGATGAACACTATGTCTATTAAGGAAATTGAATTTTTAATTAAAAACCACACACAGAAAGCTTCAAGTCCAGATTGCTCACTGGTGAATTCTACCACTTATTTAAGGAAGAGAAGTACCAATTATACACCAACTCTTCCAGAAAATTGGAAAGGAGTGAATAATTCCCAACTCATTCTAGACCAGTCTCTCTTACGAATATAAATGCAAAAATCCTAAATAAAATTTTAGCAAATAAAATCTAACAGTGTATTAAAAAGACAATACACCATGTGATTCATCACATTAATAAAAGTTGAAAAGAAAAAGCAATGATCACTTCAATAGATGTAGAAAGAACATATAATAAAATCCAACAAGCATTCCTGATAAAAAAAGTCAGCCAACTAGGAATAGCATGAACTTTCCTTAGCCTGACAGATAATCTCATATATGAAATATTTATAGGTAACATCAGATGTAATTGTGAGAAATTGAAAGCTTTCCCCTTAAGATCAGAAATTAGACAAACATATCTGTTTGCACTAATTGCTCTCATTTAACTACTGGTAAAATTTTTATTTAAAAAAATTTTTTTTAAAGATTTATGCATACAAGATCAGGGGCATAAGCCAGAGTTGTGCAGTGGGGTGGGGTGGGGGCAGGATTCAACAGAGACAGAGTGGGGAGCAGAACAGGCAAATCTACTCAACTACACTGCTGAGGGGAGCAGTGGGAGAAGACAGGAGAGGTTTGCTGCGCCATGTGGGAATTTCCCTGGCTGGGGATCAAACTCATGCTGCAGTGGCTGTGGATAGTTTCATAGTGCTGTCTCTTTAACACCTGCACAACCAGGGAGGCCCAAACTAGTGGTAAAATTTTTACAGGAGAATTAGCCAGGGAAGCAAGGTAAGGAGAAGAAAACACATAGATAACAAATAAGCACTGGAAAAGATACTTATTTAGGGAAATGTGTACTTACCACCGCATTGCCAATGGAGAGGCTAAAATGAAAACATCTGACCATACGGTGTGTTGGTGAGAATGCAAAAGAACTGGAACTCTCAGACATCTGGGATGCAGTCATTTCAGGAGACTGGCATTTCTCAAAATGTTAGCAATTTACTTACCATAGTACATGAGCATTTCACCCCTTGCTTTTGCCTAAGAAAAAACCGAGTATTTACAAATACTTGCACAAGAATATTTCTAGCAGTTATATTTTTAGTAGCCCAAAGTTGGAAAGAACCGAGTTCAGGTGAATGGATAAACAAACTGGTATATATCCAGATAATGGATGCTAACCAGCAATTAAAAGGAATGAACTACTAGCACAGATAAAGACATGGATTAATCTCAAAAGAATTGTGTTCAGTAAAGTAAGCCAGGGACAAAAAGATACACATCATAAACTTTTATTATGTAAAAGAACAGAAAATGCAAACATGTAGTAACAGAGAGCTGATCAAAAGTGCCTGAGATTGAGGGCAAGGGATGTGGGGGGAAGAGCTGGAAAGAAGGGTTACAAAGAGGCAGGAGGAATCTTTTGGGGGTGTTAACTATGCCTGTTACATTGATTGGAGGGCTGGTTTTAAGGTGATGGTGATGATATATACAGGTCAAAATTGATCAAATTATACACTTTAAATATTTCCAGTTTATTATATGTCAGGTATACCCCAAAAAACTTTTTAAAAGGAGAAAGTAGAAAGGACTGCAATAATGTGTTACTAAAACCTTACAATAAATGTTAGAAAAACTACTACCAAAAAATAATTGTATATAGAAGATGAGCAAATTCTTATCATCTCTGCTACTTAATCATACTCCAAAATGACATGCTAGGATGTATTGGGCAAGAAATAGCAGCTGTTTTCTCATTTTCTTGGTACGCAACATGTAAATATCTACATCAATCTTCTTGAGGGAGTTAGGCACCTCTATTTCCTGAGATTTGTAAAATAAAGATTTCCAGTGAGTCACGTTGCACCATTATTGCTTCTTGGAGAGTATAAAAATATCTTTCCTTTGTTCAGTAAATAAATTCTTAGAAGGTAGGAGCAAGAGAGCAATAAAAAATGAGTGTCCTTTGTGTTACCAATAGCCAAGATTTCTTCACCTTTTCCCTTTCTCACTCATGGATCAATCTTGAGTCCCATTGATTCGCTTCTCAATCATCCGTTAAGTGGAGAGGAGCTACTTCCTTCCACCTCCTTTCCCTTTGTACCATCGAATGCACTGGTGTGACAGCCAGTTTGGTCAATTGACACTTTGCTTGATGTCAGCTGAAATCATCCAGTGAATTAAACTCAACAAAATCAATCCAAGGATGATTTCACTGTGATATTTCTAATAGTTGATTCAGTACTGTGCCAAGGAAAAGTTTGATTTATAATGCTGACATATTTATTTACCTCCCCTGCTTGAGCCTTCTCTGCAAGAACTCACTGGCCAGTAGAGGACATTGAAGTGTCCTGTCCTTACAAAACACAGCAGCAACTCCTGAAATTGAACTATATACATGATGTTGAGGTGGCAAGTCAAAAATGAAAGCCTATCTTTTATTACTAAAATCTGCACCACTCCCCTTATTTTTAACTCTCTCTGAAGTAGCAGAATCTTTCCTCTCCAAGATCTGACACCCAAGGTACCCGCTTACTCTGAGCGCCTGCCTTAAGTTATCGTGGTGTCCTCATAACAGAGGCAATGGCGCCACTGGAGGCTCTTCTGTGTGGTTGAAAATCAGTGAATTGCCACACTGATTCTTCTCAGAGAAAATTTCTCTGGGTGAGGATTCATTCTCCTCCTCCTCTCCCTCCCCTTCATCTCCCTGGTCCCCTCCCTCCCCCCTCCCTCCCTCTTCCTCCTCCCCTTCTTTCTCTTTCTCTTTCTCCTCCCCTCCCCTCCCCTCCCCTGCCCTCTCCGACCCTCTCCTCTCTCTCTCCAGAGAGAAGCTCACTGTTGCCCCCAAGCCCATGAAAACAACTTTTTACAGGGAGGCCACTGTCACCCACTGGGAGGCCTCTGATCACTAAGGAGCCTTCTTTGCTGCATGCCCTGCCCTCTGTTCATTGTATTCACACAGCCGGGTTGGCACAGAAGAGGCAGCACAAAGGCTGCCTGAATTTGAAGGCCCTACTAGAGGGTGAAGGGAGAAGAGCCCTGTGCTGGGCAACTGGCAGTGCTGGGGGTCGAGCTCCAGTGCGCCTGTCAGTGCTCCGTGTGGCTGTGCTCCCTCTAGGCCTCAGTGTCCCCTGCTTTTCAGTGAGGTAACTGGGCCACATGATTCTGACAAATTCAGAAATTGGTGGTCGCAATTGAAGTGAAGACAGAGACTCTCTGCTGGCCTTTCTGCGGGTGACACAGGGCCTTCCTGAGTCACATTGTGGGGGGAGGGGTGAGCGTCCCCTGGGATGTTTAGCCGCTGGATCTGCACCCGTCTCTTGGTGGAGAGTGATGCTTATGGACATTGTTACCACAGCAACCGAGTGTCATTTGGCACTAAGTTTTAGGGAAGCTGTCAAGGGCTGTAATTTATGAGAAACAAATTTTCCTTTCTCACTGTATCAGCTTAATTCTCCCAGTCATCCACTTTAGCAATCAAATATACTTCCCTAAAAGCATTCTTTAAATCTAGATAGGTACCTTACCAAATCATCAACACAAGAGGTATCTTTGGTGACAAAAGGAGTCTGGTAAAAGAATTGGAACTGTTATCTTGGAGTCCCAGGTCTGCAACTAAAGGAACTTTACTGTGTTATGTATTCTCTTCCCTCCTTCCCTCATCTGTCCAGGGGAAGGATGGGCTGGGTATTCTCTAAGGTGGCAGCTCAAATGTTCTAACCAAGGTTTGCAAGTTGGTGGCAAAAAGAGCACATTTGGTCTGCAGATGTGGTGTGTTTGCTTTAGGTTGTGTGAGCCAAAAAGTGTTCTTTTTTTACTATCAAAATTTGTTTTTAAATAAATTTTTACTGTAGTAACATGGTGTTGTAACATTATATACGTTTCAGGTGTACGACATTATAAATCAACGTCTGTATACACTACATTCAGTTCTGCACTGAAAGTCAATTTTATCTTTCGCCATAGAATTGACCCCTTGAACCTGATTTACCCACCTCTCTGCCCATCTCTTCTGGTAAACCCTAATTTGGTCTTATAGTCTATGAGTTCATTTTTTATTTATTTCATTTATTTGTTTTGCTGGTCTATCACATATGAGTGAAATTATACCATGTTTGTCTTTTTCCATATAACTTAATTTACTAAGTATAATCCCTCAAGGTCTATCCATATCATTGCAAGTGGCAAGATTTCATCTTTTTCATAATTTAGTAGTATTCCATTGTGTATCTATCACGCCATTTTTATTACCTGTATCTACTTACCTGTTGTGGGCTCTTAGGTTGTTTACATCTCTTCACTCTTGTATATAATACCATAAGCAACATATCTCTTTGAATTAGTGTTAATTTGAATTGATTGAAGACATTTAAGCACTTGGTATTGTCAAATAATAATCCATATATCAGAGAATCCATAACACTGGCTTACACCTAAAGCTGAATAGCAACTGCTCCTTTTAGATTAGGCCCAAGTCCTTTGCTGATCTGATCCACTCGATCAGGTTAAGTGTCAGCTCCATTGACTCTCTTGGAGATGGCCAGCTCTCCTCATTTACATCCCAACCCATCCAGGCATTTGTATGCTCAGCTCCTGTGTATGTCTTGATGGACAGAGATGGTGTGGTCCAAACTCTGTCTCCAATGCCGTCATTTGGCAATGATCTTAGTGAAGACAGAAACTGGGTTCAGAGACTTCCCTGGAAATGAAAACTGGCAATAACTTTGGCTGTCTTGACCTCTGATACTAAAAACCCAGCTCCCAGTAGGCAGCTGTATCTACGGGTGATGTGATCTCATCAAAACTGTCCTTGACATGGAGCTGGCCACGTGATTCCTGGCCCTCAGTAAGCTGGCGCTCAGTAAGCCAGTAATTCTTTATGACCTGGTCTTTTCAAGTATGAAATAAGTTCATTTCAGACATAAGCAAGATTCCTTCTAAGTTTAAAATTCCTTAAAATAATATGGATACCAATACAAAGACTCATCTTTAAATCTGCTTAGGTATGTGTGTATTTCAGGATTGTGTGTCTGCTCACTTTAAAGTGCTTGTTTTGTGTTCCATGCAACCCTATACGCAGAGCCATAACTAAAGTATAAAAACTGTGCTGGGGCAAAAATCAGGGAAACTTCATGTATAGCTGCTGTTCCCTAAGAGACAGACTTAGTGAGGGATCAGTGAAAGAATTAACATAATTTAGGGAGAGCCAGTGACAACTCACAAGGAAATAAGAACCCATCAGAAAGGTCTAACGCTAAAATCCCAGGTCAGACCTTGAAGTACAAGAAAAGCCTAGGACTGTGGGTGTGATCTTTTGTGTACTAATAAATGCTGCCAAATGCCTGCCTCTTCCTTCCCAAGGCTAATTCTGTTGGGAAGTCTTAGCCCTGTGGTTTTAAAGGAAATACTGATACTTTAGTAATTTCAGCTCTGCTTTGCAAAGGAGACTCAAGTGCAAGTTGTGAAGCCTCTCTGGACCTCACTGTTAAGTAGGCAGCCTCATCTCTGCACACTGGAAATACTGGGGTTTAAGCAGCCTGGGTGCACCTCAGTGCTGCTATGTACTAAGTGTGACCTCAGGTGAGTTTCCAGTACCACCTGAGTCTTATTTTTTCACCTACAAAATGGGTTATAATAGTACCTCATGGATTTGTGTGAGAAGGAGATAATCCAGGGTCTGCCTCATAGCGACTAAAATTTCTCAGTTAGTGTTCTCCTTTACTATTGAGTATTTTGGAATCTTTGCCAATAATAATAATAACAGCATCCTTTATTAATGTGCTTCATTGTGCTAAACATCCCCACGTCCACAACTTCTCCAAGACATGTGCCCTGTTTTATTGCCTTTTGTAGGTGGGAAGCAAAGTCCCTTTTCACGACCTTTGCCCAGGTCACAGCCCAACTTCACCCCCCTATCCGAAGGCAGAGTGTACACTCTGGTGTGCATCCTTGGAATGTGCTGGTGACAACAGCATGAAAGCTCGGGGGGCCGCTCTGCTGTGGAGGGGCTGGGAGAATGAGGTGTCCACCTCATCGAAGTCTAGGAAGTCTGTCGTTGGCCATGAGCGAGCTACTCACTTCTGTGTGTTTTTAAAAGTCAGTTTGGCTTAGATATTTGATAGTTATTCTTAAAATTATACCCTCTGCTAGAGTTGACTCTGCCATAGTCCCCTTCATTGTAAAACCTAGCAGAATTAAAAGGAACTGTTAATTAAAAGCAAATGAGTTCTGAAAAGGACCTTTTTGACCTGAATACATGTATGATTGAATCTATTCATATGTATTATTTTAAGTATTGATGTTGGATACATACATTTTTTTTAGGAATCCAAAGACATAATAAGTCAGAAAATATAACATCCCTTCTACCCCACAAAAGTCCAATTCAAATTTGAAACAGAAACCTTTATGGAGGGGCCTCCCTGATGACGCAAAGGGTTAAGTCTATCCACAGCCACTGCAGCAGAAGGTCGATCCTGGCCAGGGAGCTGACCCACATGGTGCAGCGGACCTCTCCTGCCTCACCCGCTGCTCCGCTCAGCAGTGTATTTCAGTTGATCTGTCTGTTCTGCTCCCCGCTCTGTCTCTGGTGAACCCTCTCACCACCCCACAGCTCTGGCCTACAGCCCAGTTCTTGTATGCATAAATAAATGAATCTTTAAAAAATAAACTGAAAAGAAATCTTTATGGAACAAAATACTCTGACACCTTTGTCAGAGCATACGCCCTAGCCCCCCTTAGTTGCCCCTCCACCCTCATCCCAGGACTTGTTTTGCTTTTCTCTACTCTGCAGGCAGCTCTGACTTGGCAAACAGTCAGGAAGTGAACGGAGAGATGGACTTTCTCTGAGTATTTGACCCCTGGCTGGCTGTTCAGCCCTGCAAGCTGTGAAACCAGTTCTTAAGAAAATGTTGCCTTTCTTTTCCTCTCTCCCTCTGACAAGCTGCCTCTTTCTCTTCCCCACTGTCTCGGGAGGAACAATCCCAAGCATTGGTATTCCGTGAAAAGGGGCAGTCACAAGGCATGACGGCAGGCCTTCTGTCATCCTAGGAAGCTGCCAGGGGCTGAGAGGGGAAAAACCCCCGTTGCTCCAGCTCAGACTAGCCCTGGCATGGTCGGATGGAGCAGACAGAGCTGTGATTCAGGGCAGTAGGCACTGCCGCAGAACCAGCGTTCCCCCAGGACTCAAGAGGGTCTCCTCTGACAAGATGCTAGCTGGTGTGCGAGCCTCCTGCTACAAATGTGTAGCTTACGCTCTGCATTTCTCTTTTTGTTGTCCTTTTAAGAATAACTGGGAGCGCTTAGCTAACCTGCAGTGTCTCCTTGTGTCGCTTTCAGGAATTGGGGCATTCACCCAAGACACACTATGGTGCTTCAGCCAAGTGAAAGGCACTATCGAGATTGGAGCCACGGAAGGTAGGAGAAAGCTCACCCTGCCCTTTCCCTTCCCTCCTTGGGACTTTGTGCTGGTTCCACGTCTGAAATCGTTCATCTCTGCGTCTATAAAATAAATCCACACACATCTCAGAATAGGAATCTGAGCTCGAAATGGACTTAATAATTTCTTTCTAGCTATTTTTTTTCCTTACTGAATCTGATTCTGTTCCCACCAATGAAGCAATACGGAAATGGACTTTCAGCAAAACAGGTTTGCAGAGAGATTGAACTGAACAAATCTAGTTTCAGAGTGGTCTGTCTGCTCTTAGAGTTGAGGGCAAACATTTCAAGACTGTCAGACATTCATCTCTTCCTTCGATTCTGTGCTGGAGATGACTGACTACTTACACATGCAGCACAGAGGGAAATGACAAATTCAAGTCTAGTCATGTAACGTGGGTATGTGAGTTCCTAATATCAGCATCTAATTGCCTTTCTAAAGCCCAGGATATTTCCCAGGGCTCTTTATGTGGAATAACATGTAGTCTTCCTTCTCCTGAAGAACTTGTTTTTAATTCTCTTCATTTTCTTCTGTTATAAGCTTGAACTTGGAAACTTCCATCCCAAAGGATGTCTACATTTCAAAATAACTGAATGACAGGCAATTGGAAGGAAGTAGGATAGCACTTCTGGGTGTTTTTAATCAGAGTTTTAGCTGTTCTAGCAGTAAGGTTTGCATGGAACAGATTTGACTGTTTTGGTGGTGGTATCCTTACCAGATGTGGTTTAATACAGGTCTAGACCTAATTTCAGTGAGCAAGGAAGGTAACAGTTGAGAGTGTAGAGCAGACATAAATGCATGGGGACTTTTGGGTCATTCTGTGGCATTTTAATTCTGAGTAAAAATTATTTTGAGTAATTTGGAAGAAGTATTTGATCTACAGTCTTGCTATAAATCATTTTTAGAAACTCATTGTAATGGTGGAAATTCCCAAATCAAATGATTTACATTTAAAGAACAGGAGAAAGAACACCAGAATAAATTAATGCCTATGTCTAGCAAGTCACACTTTTGGGTAGCATCTTCTATTTTTTCGGGTGCACTGTCCGATGGACCTTTGCAAGTGATTCTCATAAACGCCTACAAAAGACAGCACAGGCTTTATTAGGCCCATTTTATGCTCATCTAATCAAAAATACTTTTGAATGTCTTTTCCATGACAGTACCACCTAAGTATTAGAGTTGAAAAAAGGGAAAGGGAAAAATGACTTACTCCCGAACCTCATGGATCTTAAGAAACCTGAAAATGAAGTCAAACTATTGCTTTAAATCTTGGTTATGATTCAAAATCACCTGTGCTTTTTGGACACTAGAGACTCCAGGTCTACCAAGAGCTGCTGCTGAGTTAGAGGTTGGGGATCTCCAGGCATGATGACTTGTTCCAGGCTGTCTATTACTCTCAGACTTTGGACTTCAGGCTTGTCTTTGTGTCTTTGTAACTGGCTCCCCACCAATCACAAGGAATCCCAGTGTCTACTCAAGCTATAGATTTTGTCAACTGAGAATTTACTATGTGATGAATGTCCTATTAAGTGCTTAGGACCAGTTAATAAAACAATGCAGCTACAGCATTGTGATACTGTAATTTATGGGAAATATAAATATAATTATTTTGGTCATTCAGATGACCAAAAAATATTTCTCATATATATTTGAACTTCATACACAGTTCTGATCTCACAACTCCCCCAAGGGCCTTACTGTTTCATAAATGTTGTGAATTCTAAAAGTATCACTTGTTATGTTAATGAAGGTACTTTTGGAATATATCTGCAGATAGAGACCGGTCAGCAGGGAAACCAATCATGTGACTAAAAGGTTGGAACCTTCAGTCTCACCCCCTTACCTCCAAGGAAGGGAGAGAGGTCGGAAGTTTAATCAATGGCCAGTGGCCAATGATTTAAATACTCATGCCTGTATAATAAAAGTCCAGAAGGAAGGGGATTCAGAGGGCTTCTGGGTTGGTGAACACATGAAGATTTGGGGGAGTAAGGCTTGCCAAGAGAAGGGATGGAAGCTCCCTTTCCCCCATACCTTGCCATATGCAACCCTTCCGTCTCATTGTTGATTTGTATCCTTTAGTGTCCTTTGTAATAAGTCCATGATCTGGTGAGCAAATGGGTTTCCCCAGTTCTGTGAGCAACTCTAGCAATTAATTGAACCTGAGGAGGTTCCTGGAAACCTCTGATTTACCTATATAACCAGTTGGTCAGAAGCACAGATAATAATCTGGGTTTATGATGGTTACATGAAATCTGAGGAGGAGGTTGTGAAAACCTTCAATCTGTAGCCATTTGGTCAGAATCCCAGGTAGGTGCCTGGAGCGTGCTCCTGGTGTCTCGTGTTGTGGGTGGTCTTGGGAGACTGAGTCCTTAACATATGGAATCTGATGCTAGACAATGTTAGTATTGATTTAAGTACTTGGATTATCCTGAGAATTGCTGGTTGTGGTGGAGAAACACACACACACACACACACACACACACACACACACACACAACCATTAGAACATTGGAATTGGGTTGGGTCCAGGACCAAACAATGTTTTCAAGTGCTTGACACTTTGTAAGTACTCAATGTTTATAAGCTATTATAAATATCATTATGATTAGACCCTCATTGTAATTTAATCCTCATAAAAACATTATGGGAGGAAGGTATGTTTTTTCCCACTTTAACTATGGATTGAAGCTCAATGAACAAACTGAAGATTAGGTTCTTTGTCGAAAGCCTCATAGCTATTGATTGAATGAAAGAGGTTTCAACCCCCATCTATAATACTCCAAAGCCCCAGCTTCTTAAATTTCATTTTGAAGATAGGGATTCTCAAGTGATTTGGAATGAGACCTGGGAATCTGCATTTTCCACACATACTCCTAGGTAGTTATTACAGGTAGGACTGAACTGAGGACAGGGTTCTATGTCTACTTCCCATAATAAATAAGTAACCTGTTTGAACTAATCTCTAGTTGGGTCAAAGAATCAGAGTCAAAATCACAATCATTCCTGACTTTTGGCTGGAAAGTCCACTCCAAGTTGGTAAATAAAGGGAGAAATATCTTTTAAGAGGAGAATCAGGTTGGGCCCTAACATGCTGCCACTGGCAGCTAGGTTTCCTGGCCAACATAGCTTTTTTTTTTTTTTTAATTTTTAAAAACTTTTTATTTTGAAATATAAATTTTTAAAAAAGAGGTAAAAATAGTATAGAGGTGTCATGTACATTTCACTGAGGATTCCTTGATGGCTACATGTTATGTAAGGAGAAGACAGTATTTAAACCAGAACAAAATGAAATGACCTTGGTACAAAATATATGAGAAGTTTGACACCATTTTTATCACACCTGTGGACTCATGGAACAACTATTATAATTGAGAATAATTATTCTTGTCCTGAGTTTCTATTGTGTCATTTATTTTTTTAATATTTATTTATACAAGCTGGGGTACAGGCCAGAGGCGCGGGGCAGTGAGAGGGCCCACCAGAGACAGAGTGGGGGGCAGAACAGGCAGACCAGAAATACACTGCTGAGGGGAGCAGCGGGCGAGGCAGGAGAGGTCTGCCGCACCATGTGGGACCCTCCCTGGCTGGGCCGGGCCTCGAACTCGCATCACGAGCTGCCGACAGCTCCACAGCGCAGCACTCAACTGCTGGCGCCACCAGGGAGGCCCTCTTTTTTTTTTTTTTTGAGGTAACGTTGCTTTACAACACAGTGTATGATTTAGGAGAATAGGTTCACACCTCCTCAGATCTAATGTTACCATACCACATTCACCATCATTTCACCCATAATTTTCTACCAGAATCGATTCAATCTCTTCTTCTCTTTCCTACCTACTCCTGCCCTTTCCGGTAGCCTCAATTCTGTAGTCAAATTTCTATGTTTTGTTTTGGTTTGGTTTTGTCAGTTCCTTTTTTTTTATTATTACATTATGTTCCACATGAGTAAAATCATCATTTTTTGGTCATTTCACCTAATCTCAGCTCTGCCTTTAAAATACAGTAACAGATAATGTGATTTGAGACTCAATCTAGATACTGTGTATCTTTATGTAAATATTATGCCTCTGTATATTCATATAAAGAAAAACATTTTAATACAATATTGTAAAAAATTAAAAACCCAAAATCAAATTTAATTTTTACAAAGATCCACAAAGAACAAAATGTTAAAGACAGGATCGGTAATATTGATTTATTTTTCCTTTTCTTCAGGTTCTAATATAGCTTAACATGGCACTGTTACTGCTGATTTTGCTAAGTGTACGTCCTCTTGGATATCAGCGCGTAGCTAGATTTTTTCCACATTACAAATTATTCAGTAGGTTATTAGATAACAACTACTATGAGTTCCAGAGTAAACATTTAGTGATCACTTACTATATCCAAGACACTGCCCAAACAATGAAAGGGTTATAAAGATAAATATAGTCTAAACTCCCAAGGAATACATCATTTAAGGGAAGACAGAAAACATCAATAAATATAATCCAAGGCTATGTGAGCTAAAGACAAAATGCTTTGACTAATGATTAAAGTGCTTTGTACAAAAGAATAGAAATCTCATGTGTTTGGTCATAAGACTAGATTTAATGGAAGAAGATTTCTAAGCTAGAACCTACCTAAATTATTTGTAATATAACATTTATTCTTTCCCTTTTCTGATTACTAAGACAATATGTGTTCAGTATGGAAATTTTAAAAAATAATCATAAAATTGATTTTATTCATTATCCCACAACCCACTGATCAACACTGTAAAAGTTTGTGTTATATTATTATAGTTTTCTAACCTTTTGACTATGTGTATATCAACTAATTCAGTCAATATACAAGGACTACGTGCCTGATACTGTGAAAGAGGCAGGATATTTAATAATGAACAAAACCATCCATACACTATTGGGCCTTTTTTTTTTAAACCAAAATGGAGTAATATATATATTCTTACTTAATATATTGTGATCATCTTTCATATTATGATTATTCATTGTGCTCTATTTCATTTACCTAAATTCTCAAGATTTACAAAATCGCTGTTAAGGAATATCCCTAGTAAATATTCTTCATGTTGATCTAGGAAAAACCATGCGCTGGAGTGATAAAGAATGCATGTTTTATTATAAAATGCCTCGTTTAATTTGGCCTTCTTGTTGGTACAGACTGAATTTTTTCATGATTTTGTTTCCTGATATGTAAAATTAGGATAATAAAATCTGCCTTGGAGAACTGCTATAAAATATAATTAGATATTTTAGACAATATAGCACATAGAAAATATTCAATAATTATGATTACTTACTATGATTGTATGTGTCATTAGGGATATTCTCAAAAATAGAATGCCTTGGTTAAGATTTATGTAAAAAATTTTAAGGTGTTTTTTAAATTTTAAGTATCAAATGACCCTGTAGAAAGATTAATGACTTACAAACCTTTGTCAGCATAAAAGAGTGCCTACCTACCAAACTCTTCAATTTAAGCATTCAAAAGTTGGATTTGCTGTTTCCGCTTCATTAATACTTCTTTTCTCCTTTTATATTGAAATATAATTGACATTTAACATTGTGTAAGTTTACATGTATAGCATGCTGATTTCACATGTTTATGTAATTGACACTTCTTCGTCTATGAAGTTATGAGACATGAAAAAGAAGGAAATTGAAGTGGTGGGGATAGTATGTGCAAAGGTACTGAAGTTTATACACCTGGAAAGAATGAGGCCTGCATCTTTCTGGAGGGTAGAGCACCTGCAGAATCAAAGTGAAAGACTAAACTGGGAAGGAAGGTGGGATACAGGCTGTGAGGTACGTGAATAATAGTAAATGATTCTTTGCATCTTATAGCATGTGAGGCCAGTTTTGGCTGAGGCCAGAAAAAGATCGTTGTGCCCTATAGACTGAATTGAAGTTAGTCAGCTCATTTCAGACCATGGGATGAAATTGATTTTTTGGTGAAGTCAGTAAATCACTCAGATGATTAATTAATGCAAGTATTCACTAGGTATTTATCAAATGACTGCTGTGTGTGAGGCAGTCTGCCAGATGAATGAGACTTACAATATACAAGTACAAAATTGTATTTAAAATGGGAGACGTGACCATAAAAAAGAAGAAAAATTGATGATTGGTTGAGGTTTTGAAGAGCACTGAGGAAGCTGTGCCCCTTGGGATGAGGGGGTTTCTGGGGGCCACTTGAGTGTGGGGCATCAAGGACCGTCTCTTTGAGGATGTGGTACCTGAACTAAGGCCTGAAGGATGTAATGTGCCAGCATGACGTAGGTGGTTGTAGGTAGTAACAAAACAAGCACCTGTACGGCCCCAGGGCCAGGAGCAAAGGTGATGTTTTCAAAGCCCACACAAGAGCCCAGGGTGGCTGGAGTCGGGAGAGAGCTGTGTGGTCTGAAAGGAGGCAGGGAGCTAGAAAGGGGCTAGATCACAGAGATCCTCCTAGGTCACCTTATAGCATCTGCATTTTATTTTCAGATTTGTGGGGCTCCTTGCCATTGAAGAAGTTTAAAGGCTAAGTTTATACTGTTAAACTAATTTCTTGTTGGAATCTGATGAGACAATATAGCTCTATTAGTATAGAGAAGTTAGTATTAGTATAGAGAAGGTTGTATAGGTTGTATAATATAGAGAAGGTTTATTAGAATAGAGAAGGTTATTAGTATAGAGAATATTGAGAAGAAAGCAGGTTCCAGATGTAATTTGGAGATAATGGGCTGAATTTAGGGGGGGAGGCAAAGTAAGGAATTAAGGGAGCGCTCAGGTTTTATCCTAGAGCTCTGGGTGGTTGGTGGGAAAACTAGAAATGTATTTGGGGGATGTAGGAAAAGAAAAACCTTCTCTCTATCCTTCTGGTTTTTATAGCTGGGTCTAGGAAATAAATTGATGACAGGCGGAGTAGCAGGAGAAAAGATACACAAATTTCTAAATTTCTTAATACTAAGTGCATGGAGGCATCACAGGCAAAACAATACTCAAAAAGCAGTGAGGTTTGAGAGTTTCTTTACCATCTTTATAGGGGAAAGGAAGGAGGGATGTAGGTCTCTTAGATGAGAGTAAATCGTTTTTAGGAAAGATGGATAGACCCTTAGGAAAATAGGTGGGAGATAGCACCGTTCATGACAAAGCTTGTCTGGGTGTATGTGGACTTCCAGCCTCCTCTCCTGTGATGAGTCAGACTTCTCTGGTTGAAGAAACTCCCAGGAGGGGGTTGATGAAACTGAATTCCTTTTGGAGGATCTGTCTTTCGACAGATAAAAGGAGTCAGAGAAAGTGTCTCCCTGCTTTTGCTCCTTTTCAAGAGTCTTCAGTTTAAAATGATTAATATTCCAAAGCAGTCTCTTTTGGAATGGCACAAACTGAACCCCTTCAGGGAGAGGAATCATGAGCTTCATTTTGGACAAATTAAGTGTGAAATGGTCATAAGATGCTCAGGTGTAGATGCCAAGAAGGAAATTGTATCTATGCAAATGACTCTTGAGAGAGGGAATGTGAGATGAAGATAGAAATTAGGGAGACGCCAGTATTTGGAACCCTTGGTCTAGATAGACTGATCATATAGTTCAAACATACCATGCTGACACATAGTCAATCAACAAACAATTTTTCAATGGCCTAAAGCTTTCACCATTTTTCTGGTGTTTAGGATGCCATCTAAACATTATTCATTTAATTTACTTCTTGGAAGAAACTTATACTTTTAATGATTCTGATTTACCATGTGTACTTCTTGTCTTTGATTATAATATATAATTTCATCTCATGAAGTTTTACCTTGAGTCATCATAAGAGTATTTTACATGCTAGAAATTGCTGCTCTGGACATCAGACAATTTCTTCAGACTTGGTGTATAATTTTGTGCCTGGGGAGAAGTCAGAATTATCCGGTGGGATTTCTCCTTTTCCTCTGCTACAGCATATAATCATTTTCTTTCTGATGCCATAAATCTCTTGTTTGTTCCTCATTCTGCAGCACCTCAATATCTGTCAATATAGGTCATTTCACCATGTTCATGGTAATAACTGTGCTACTTACTGTTTTGCTACATGGGCATAATCTTTTTTTCCTCCTTCCCTCTGAAAAGATGTAGAGGGAAATATGAGGCCATTGATTCAGTTTTCTAATGAGAAAATACCCATTTAGCAGCCAGCGAGGTACGTTCCAAATACTAAACTGAAAACTAATGATTGCAACTGCCTTGCAGAGAGGAGTCTTATATGGATAACATTTGCAAGAATATCCTGCACTGGTACTTGAGAAATTCATGGACAGTTGAAATGATTTTTCAACTTCTCTTTAGGGGTTATGACTCTTTGCTGTCGCCAGAAAAGAAAAATACTGATTGGGTTGTCTCAAAGCAGGGTAAAGACCATGACCTACTCATTTTAGAGAAGGAAGTCAGTGATTGATGTTTCTTAGATGTTTATACAACATAATTGACAAAGAGTGATGATAATGCACCCCAGGGATCTAAGCTCAAAAGACAAACAATGAAGCCCTGCTTGTCTCACCCTTCCTACTCCGGGGTAGGGGCTGCATGGGGGCTGGAGTAACAACTTCTGTTTCAGGAAGAGGAGCTCTTATCTTTGGAGACATATTTCTAAATCAATAACTTCAAACCAACAACACAGGGTTATTAGGCACTAATTCAAAATTGGCTTATCCTAACTTTAAGCTGGGTTCCTCTACCCAGGTAGTAACCTAAACAGAACTCTGAATGATTTTCAAACCTTATGGTGCATGGGATTAGCCTGGGAAGGTGTTCTAATGCAGATCCCTAAATCCTACCTTAGAGATTCTGATTCAGGTCTGTGATGGAGTCAAAGTGCTTGTAAATTTCAGACTCCCAACTAATTCTAACACAGGTTGATCCAAGAGACATGCTGCGAAATTCTTTCTTCCTTTACATCAGAGGGCTACTGTGAAAGCAGAGCGATTGAACATCTGAAGGTATTTTGAGTGCTTGTAAGGGAAATCAGAATGTCAATAAATACAAGGTTAGTGTGTAACCCAGTTCTGTGCCCCAGGCACCGACAGAAGTAGAAACCTCTCCCCTGAATGTCAAAAGAAAGCACGAAATCTCCTCTCTGCATCCTGTAGCCTACAAAGGGATTCCCGAGACAACTGTACTTTGTATGGGGCTCCAGTCCGCCAGAAGCAAAATTGGTCTGATTATGAACAAGTTGCCATGAGATGAAAGCGTTTTTCTCCACTGTGATAGAAGATGTCTTGGTGTGAGAGAGCAGCAGGCTTGCTGGACTCTGAAGTGACTGGGGAGAGGTGGGAGCAAAGGAGCTTGCAAGGCTGTGGGGAGGGGAAGCAGCTTCCTGGTGAGTTCCTGAAGTCAGACATCCTGTTGTCTTTGTTGTAAGCCTTTGGTAATTAACATTTCCAAGCCAAGAAAGAGGCAATTCTCCCATGCAGTTCAATTCACCCTTTCCTTGAAGCCAGTCACTTTAAATGTGTTCAATCAGCAAGTAATTACAGAGCACCTACTATGTGCCAGAAGCTGGCTGGGGAACCAGACCCTTGCTGCCCTCCTTGAGCAGTTGCCTGAGTTATAGCAGTGCTTGTCAGTTACAATCCAGTGTGAGCAGGAAAGTGCTAGAAAAAGCCCTAGGTGGTAAGTCACCTCAACTAACCCTTGGTGGGAGAGAAGAAGAAACAGGGAAGACTCCTTAGAGCAACTGACAGCCAATCTGTGACCTAAAGAAGGAGTAGGAGCTAAAGACTTTTAAGGTACACAGTCCCAAGTTTTATTTAGAGTTCAACTATCCTTTGTGCAAAATCCTCATTTTCCCTGGCTATCTTGAGATGATATGGAGAGGTTTCCTGTGAAGGCCCTGTACACTATCTGGCCGTAGTGGAGCAATAATAATAATTTTACTTAATCAGATGCCACTGGGCCAGATTCTGTAATAATGATTTTATAATAATGATATTGTTATACTATTTCAACTTTGCCTCAGTGATAAGAGATGAGGCAACCTCATCTTACAGAGGAGGAAATCAAGGCCCAGAAAGTATGGAAACTTACCCCAGTCACACACCTGGAGACACCTGAAGAGTTTGTGTTCCAAGGTCCTGTTATAAAGGTGGAGCTCGATGAATATGAACAGAGTAAACCGAGCCCTCAGTAAGTAATATGTGTCCAAAACTAAAACCAAAACCAATATAACCATTAGTACAAAAAGAATGAATATTTTCAGGAGAATAAAATAATTTACTCCAAACAATCTATTGTGACTATACATAGCACTTTCCCACTTTTAACACATGTGGGTCATTTATTCTTATAACCCTGACAAAAGAGAACAAGAGTAGGTCTTACAATCCCACATTACATGTCTCATGAGTATAAATGAGATGGTACAGCTGTGACCAGCTGTTCCTCGTAGATATGAGGCGATGAAGGACTGAGATGAATTTGAACTTGCCCAAGATTTCACAGAGACCAGAAAGCAAACTTTTGAATCTTACACAATTTTTTCTGCTGCTCATTTTGTACTACACAAGTAGGAGTGATGGCTTTGGGATGGGAAGTACTCTGTTCTAGAAGCTCTTTTTTATTTTGTTAAAGATTTATTTGTTTATGTATACAAGCTGGGGTGCAGGCCAGAGGTGTAAGGCGGTGAGACGGTTCACCAAAGACAGAGTGGGGAGCAGAACAAGCAGATCGATGGAAATACACTGCTGAGGGGAGCAGCGGGAGAGACAGGAGAGTTCTGCTGCGCCATGTGGGAATCTCCCCAGCTGGGGGCATTGAACTCACGGTGCAGCAGCCAACAGCTCCACAGCACTGTGCCTAAACCCATTGCATCACCAGGGAGGCCCTGTTTTAGAAGCTCTTACAATGAATTTAAAACAGTCTTGGAAATGCAGGCCACCCATCACAAGACAGATCAAGGGAACTCCATCACTCCAGATGCGTTCAGCTGTGACAGAAAATACATCTCAAATTATCCAAGACCGTAAAAGTAGTATGTCTTCCTCAGCTCTGCAAATATCTACTTAGTAGTATTGTGTGTTAGGCATTCTAAGCATGGACGATTTAGTAGCAGAAGAGATAGACAATGATAAAATGAGTAAGTAGAATATAAAATAGAAGGCTGTAAGTACAGTAGACAAAAACAATGAGGGTATTCTCTCAAATAGGAGAGGTAAGACAGCAAAAAAAAATCACATTTGAACAATGACCTGAAGGCAAGCCATCAAATCATGTGGCTATCAGGAAGCGAATTCCAGAAAGAGAAAGAGCCAGTGCAAATGCCCTGAGGCAGGAGCTTACCTGGCATATTTAAGGACTCCACTGGATGTGAAGATGGCTGAAGCTGAGTGAGCAAAGGGGGAAGGTGTGAGAGATGGCAGCGCAGAGATGCTGCTGGCAGACAGGGCAGAGACCCGCAGGCATAGTGGAGACCTGCACTCCACCTGCATGCCCTACACGGCCACTGGTTGCAAATGGCTCTTTTGAGGAGCATGTCAGTAGTGAATGTTTAGAGGCCAAGGTCATAGTAAGGAGCCTGGTTGAGTGCTAACTATAGTAATCTAGTCTTTCACATATTAAGTCCTGAGGGAGGAGGGAGCCCCTGAGGGCTGATTAATTACCTCTGCCTCCCACCCCCACCCCACTGATGCACAGCATGGAAGCAAGCCCAGGGTTCTCTTGCCTTATTGTCCTTGGAATGTCAGCTTTGTCCCAAGACAACCACAGCCCTGAGGGTACCACACAGACACAACATCAGTGTAAGGACTTTGGGATCTTTCTGTAGAAGATGTCCCTGGAAGAATTTTTTTAAAGATCTATTTATTTATTTATGCATACAAATGGGGTGTAGGCTGGAGGTGTGGAGTGGTGAGAGGATCCACCAGAGACAGTGGGGAACAGAATAGGCAGATTGACTGAAATACACTGCTCGGGATCAGCGGAAGAGACAGGAGAGGTCTGCTCCGCCGTGCGGGAAGCTCTCTGGCCTGGTATCAAGCTTCTGCTGCAGTGACTGCAGTTGCTGCCGATAGCTTCATAGGCTGAGACTTAACCCCCTGCACCACGAGGGAGGCCCCTAGATTTCTTTAGATGGCTCTTGGGCTTGCTCTGAGTCATGTAAAGCCACATTGACTAGGAGACTAGGATTAATTCAGCAGGTTTACACCAACTAGGTTTACATTCAGGCTTGGTGTAGGCTTGTCCTCTGATTGGAGGTTATCAGTAAAATCTGGACTTTGTAGCAAGGAATAGGGATCAATTCCAGGTAGTGGAGTGAGAGTGTCAGCTGAGAGGCAGATGTGGTCTAGCCAATTATAGTATTCCCACAGGGCAAAGCATGATGGGTCATTGGCTTGCTCTTTGCAGAACATTTGCTCAGGCAAATCCAAATGCCAAACTCCCCGGTACAGGCTGCCATAGGGGTGCTGTCCGGGCTGTGTGAGAAGATTATTCACCTTCTGTTTTCTTTTTATGTTACTAATTAAGCCAACTCAGCATCACCCCACTTAATTACCTGTGATATTTGTTAATAGATTTTAAAAGCCAAGAATGAATAATTAAGCCCAGGGACACTGTGAGGTGGTTCCTGGTTTTGTGCTTAAGTTTCCAAGTGAGTGTTATGCCTTTTTCTTCACCGTGTTTATTTTCAATTTATAAGGTAAGGTTTTTAAATTTAACAAAAGAGTGTCGCTAACTTTATAATTGTACTGTTAAGGGGAAGAACTTCCTTCATCCATCTAGTCAGTAAGTTTGCATTGGGTACTAGGGATTGGAAAACCAGCAGCACTTGGAAGAACTGAGGTTACTAATTTTCTGGAGCGATGTTTTAGTGAATGGGGTGGACAATAAAAGAAAGCCAACTTACAAAGGCTTAAGCTCAAGATTATTTCAGAGGTGAATATAAAGAACATAAAATGTGGTCATTTGAGTGAATGGGGGACACCACATCGAACAGTTGTCTGTGAAGGCTTTGTAAGGAGGTGGCATTTTTTTTAATTATTATTTATATCTTTTACATTATTGTGTATTCCCCATAGGTTTCCCACCAACCAATTCACCCGTGAACCGTCACCATAGTCCCTTGTGCTCTTTTCTCCCCCATTTTAAGCACTTATTCTCCTCCTCCCTCGCTGAATGTCTCTCTCTCATTTGGATTCCCTATCTTCCTGTTACAAGTGAAACAATTCATGCAATTCGCAGCAACATAGATGGAGCTGGAAGGGATCATGCTCAGCGAAATAAGCCAGAAGGAAAAAGAAAAATATCGAAGGAGGTGGCATTTGAATGGAGCCCCAAACAATGAGTATAAGCCAGGTTCAAAAGACTTGTTGGAATAGTGTTGAGACACAGGGAACTGCAAAGGCAAACGCTCTGAGGCCGAAGTATTCTTGGTGTGACCAGCGGCAGACCAGGGTGCTGAGTGAGGAATGCATGATGAGGTTGCACAGGCAGAGGCAGGTGCAGGTGAGGCCAGGTCAGCCAGGGGAAATCATTTGTGTTTAATTGTGGGTGCAATGGGAAGCCTTAAAGAATTTTAAGCCTGGAAGTACCCTAATGCGTTAACAATCAATTGGAAAATGAAAAAACAGTAATTTGACACTTAAATGAAAGTCTAGGAACTTTCACCATTTCAAGTGGAGAACTTTAAATAAAATAACCTTTGTTAGATGATTTGTGAAAATTAAGCCGCCCCTTTAAACTTTGTTTTCTCTTTGATTCCTATTAGAGGTGTTCATGCTTCTCTTAGAGTAAAGAATTGCCTGTGGTCTGGGAGATTTGTTATCTTTGCTCAACAGGAACTTAGAACATTTTAAGTTTCTGTGCCTGGAAATCCATTTGCAAGATGTTGCTGAGATCACTTCAATTTGGGATCCCTTAGAATTGCCAGTATCTCTCAG